>JAMPIV010012275.1:0-124419 GCA_024509875.1 Oreohelix idahoensis
TCCTTAGCCTTGCTTGTCTCACGCAATTTTTTCAGTCATATTTTTTTCCTTTTGATCCGCCGTTCTCATCCCTTTCAAATGGTAACCGTTTGATTTCCCGTCTAGCACGTCACTTTTTATGGAGGGTGATGACCCGCGGTCAGGGCGATCATGTACTATCAGCAGCTTACGCATTATGTTTTTATCCTTACATGTTATCTTTGGAGATATTTTTACGTTGTATCACTGTTAATTTTATGACACATCTCCCCACTTGAAAACATGCCTACGGCAAGTTCTAAAACCAGTGATACACATAGATAAAATCTCTCCTCACGTCTGCCATTACTCTAATTTTGATCACAGGGGTGCCGACTGAGGAAATCTGCACCGACATTCAATTTGCCTGGGATATATTGGATACTAAACTGATAAGGTTGAAGCAATAAAGACCACCTCAGCAATCTTGCGTTTTCATGCTTAGCCTGAGATAAGAATACGAGAGGCTGATGGTCCGTCTCCACCACAAAAGTCCTACCATACAGATAGATTTGAAACTTCTTTATTGCCCAGATTAACGCTAAACATTCTTTTTCGCTTGTGGAGTATCCTTGTTCCGCCTTATTCAATTTGCGGCTTGCATAAGCGACTGGTTTCAGTTCCCCATCAGGTGAAGATGATCTTTGCAACAAAGCCCCTCCGAGTCCTACATTACTTGCATCGGTTCTTAAGACAAAGTCCTGTGTCAAATCAGGCAGTTTGAGAATAGGCTTGCTAGTGAGTTTTTCCTTTAACTCTTGGAACGCTAGTTCACATTGTGCAGTCCAAATAATTTTATCTGGAAGTCCCTTGCGAGTCAGATCAGTCAGAGGAGCACAAATAGCGTTAAAATTTTTGATGTATTTCTGATAAAATCCGCATAACGACACGAATGATCGCACGTCCTTTTTTGTTTGTGGCCTAGGTGCTCTCTGCAGTTTTTCCAAGTTCTTAGGATCAGGGGTCATATTACCCTGATATACAGTGTGTCCCAAGAATTCCAACTCTTTGCATCCAATACAACATTTTGTTGGCCTAGCAGTTAAGTTCGCCTCCCGAAGTCTATCAAACAACATCTCCAGAGCTTCAATGTGTTCTTCAAATGTCTCTGTGGCGACGAGAATATCATCCATGAAATTCGTGATACATGGGTTATTCAGGGGATCCAACAATTTGCGCATCATCCTTGAAAACACACTCGGAGCATTTTTCAGTCCGAATGGTAGCATATTGAATTCATAATGTCCATCCGAAGTGCTAAAAGCCAAATAAGGTCTCACTTCAGGCTTCACTGGGATCTGGTAATAGCCTTTACTAAGATCCACCTTTGAAAAGTATTTTGCCTTGTTCAGTCTGGCAAATAACTGTTTTGTGTCTGGTAATGGATCCACTTGTCCTTCTGTGACAGCATTCAGTTTCCTGTAATCTATGCACAGTCTGTGTTCCCCAGACGGTTTTCTCAACAAAACGACACTAGAACTAAAAGATGATTCACTGTGCGAAATAATCCCCTCCTTCAACAAATAATCTATTTCTTCCTTCAATGCCTTCTCCTTCGCGAACGGAATAGAATAGGCTCTCATACAGATTGGGTTTGAGTCTACCAGTTTCATGTCATACTGTAGCAAATTTGTATGGCCTGGTTTATCTGTTAATACATCTGTATGTTCCTCCAGAACCTGTTGAACTCTCTCCCTCTGGTTTTTAGTCAGGTGCTTACTGACTTTTACCTGTGCTGCTGTTTCACAAGGATGTAATGGGTATTCATGTGAGGTGAGTGGTTCCTTTTGCATCTGGGTTGCAATAGCCAAGGTCAATAAGGGGGTGCTTTCCTGGAGTGGTCTGTCCAGATACTTCTTTAACAGGTTTACATGATAAACTTTCTCCTTCCCCTTTTTGTCAATTTTATAGTTTGTTCTAGACACCTTCTCTAGAACCGTATATGGACCTTGCCAACCAATTTGTAATTTATTCTGGCTTCCGGGTAGTAGAAGCAGCACCTTCTCTCCGACTGCCTGTTCCCTGTCCTTTGCCTTCCTATTAAAATATGCTGCATGTTTCTTCCTGGCTTGTTTCAAATTATCATTTGCCAGTTTCCATCCAGCTTTCAAACGAGTGGTCAGTTCGTTCACGTCAATACGTCAATAAGATGAGGTAACAGTCTCTTCCGCCTTCTCATCTGTCCAGGTCCTTAATAAAGTTACATCTGGATCTTTAATTTATCATACTTATTTTTCATGGAACCCATCGGGTCCCGTCCATTAGAAGCTTTATAATGAGGACTTTTCTTCCTAGAATCATCACTCACAAATCGACCACTACCAATTTTCTTCTGGGTTTTGTCTCCCCACTTGAGATTGCTTATGAGAGATCTTCGCTCTCTTTTCTGTTCTTCCAGTTTATATAAGTCTGACCGAGGGATTGTCATCTTATCCTGGGTAAAATTTACTCTTTGTACTCGTCGCATAGTGGCCATGTTAATCCATTCAAGTGAAGACTGGGTGTGAAAAGGGGGCTCCCATTCCACTTTGTCTACCCGAGTATAATTAGTTTTCCTTTCAGGCCTAAAGTTGCCCCGTGGCGTTTCTAGGTCCTGCACATATTTTCCCTTTGTGGGTGTTCCCTCATGAAATACGCCACATGCTTCTACAAAGTTTTCAACATCGACATTTACGTCGGGCCAATAGTATTTTCGAGCAATCTTTTGGCAGATGGTACCGACTTTCTCATGGTCACCATCTTTTCCAACATGTAAGCTCCTTATTAAGTTTGCCCTATATATCTTGGGAAGAACTAACTGTCCGTGACCAGTGGATCTAGTTCCTGTCTTCCTGTATAATAGTTTGTTCTTCATGAAATATTCCCCTTGCTCGGAGGTGTGTGGCATTTGGGCAATTTTTTAAAACATGGCTTGAGTGTCCTATCCTCAGCCTGCGCCTTCCTCATCTCCTCTGGATGAGCATTTATAGGTTCACCTTCTTCCTCCTTCTTCTGTGACCTGGCCTGCACTGTCGCCATGATCACAGGTTTCTCGGGATTCCCCAAGAAGACGTATCTACACCCCAATATCAGAGGGTAGATTGGTTCATCTATCACTGCTGCTCTGATTTCTCCTTCCACATAGCGAGTTTTCACCGTTATCCTTGCGATGGGAAGTGTCATGAGTGGTATGTCCTTAGTCGCCCCTTGTATTTCCACTGTTTCTGTGGTATACTGACTTGGGTCCACTAGGCTAGACTTCACAACTGAATCATAATCCAAACCTGTATCATAAAGGCACCTTATGGTGACCCCATTACAAATAACATCCTCACAAACTGGGGGGTGATAAGGTTCCTGTTGTCCATTAGGATTAACCTTTAATCTTTGCGTCCCCGACTTCATTGCAGCAATGTTTGAAGGTTTCCTTCTACAAAATTCGGTGTTATGGTTATCCTTCTTGCACCATTTACACCATCTTTTTCCTTGGTTCAACGGTTTTCTTTCATTGAACTTTTGGTCATTGAACTGTGAGTTTCTGTCGCGATAGTCATTTCTTGGCCGCTCAAAGTTTGTCCTACCTTTATTTCCCTGCTCTCTATTATCAAATTTATTAAATTGCTGTGGAGCTTTAAAATTGTCTATGTGCTTCTTTTTAGCACCACTTACCTCTGCCTGGGCTGCCTGATACCTCTCAGCGACATTTAAAACCTCTCCCAACTTCTCTGCACCTTGTTCCATGAGAAATTTTCTCATGTCTGGAGCCATGGACTCTCTCAATTGCTCAATCATGATCATTTCTTTAAGATCTTGGGTCTTCCCCAGAGCAGTCCATTTCTCCAAATAGGTTTCCAGTCTAGCAGAGAATTGGTGGTATGTCTCCCCAGACAACAGTTTGGCATTTCTAAATTTCTTACGATAAAATTCACCATTCTTCTCGTACCTTAATAACAAAGCCTGCTTTAACATGTCATAATTGTCTTGGTCTTCCCTGTTCATTTTAGCAAAGACTTCATAAGAAGTACCTCTCAGTCCCTGTGATAGCTTTAAACTCCACCTCTCTCTCTCTAACCCATATGTAGTAGCTAATAACTCAAAACGTCCTAGGTACCCCTCTATGTCATCGTCTTTTTCAACAAAATGGTCTAAATGAAACCCCATAGCTGAGTTTGAGGCTCCCAGACTGGGCGTAGCATCTGAGGCAAAAGGGCTGGCACCATTTTCAGGAGCCTGGCCTTGTAATTCCAGCTCCCTTAGTCGTAATTCGTGCTCCCTTTGCAACCTTCTATCTTCTGCCTCCCTTTCGGCAGTCAATCTTTTTTCTTCTGCCTCCCTTTGCTGTCGTTTTTCTTCTGCCTCAATCTGCAGCCTCTTAGTCTCAGCCTCTAACCTCTTCTCTTCAGCCAACCTTTCAGACTCTAATTTTCTTTCAGCCTCTTTTTCTAATCTCCTTTCTTCCCGTTCAATATATTTATCACATTCAGCCGTTACGTATTGAATTAAAATCTGACCATCCATTCCCATCTCCTTTGCGGTCAGCACAGCAGCTGATCTAAATTTTGCTAGCTCCGCCATACTTTCTAAACAAATCTTAGCAATAAGCAAAGTAAAATTTCCAACCACTAAAGTACTTATAATTATTCTAGACTAAAATAATTCTAATTAACTAACACTGGCTGTGAAGATTCACCAACTTCTAATTGCCCTTTTAATTTAAAGGGACACTTTTAATTTTAAGGGAATTTTACAATTTTATTCCCCTAATTTTATTTCTCCCACCAGGAGATCCTAATATTACTGTTTATGCTAATTATCCCTGGACAAGACCCCAATATATGTAGTGGTTTTGATGGTATTGTATGATGGTGATATTACTAAGTGTGATGTATGAGGTCAGCTGTGAAGGCTCCTGAGATAAAATGTAGCTGTGAATTTTCAGAAGGCCTTTCTTGCTACCACTACGACCTCACACCTATCTTTTTTTCTAATGAATGTGGCTACGTTAAATCTAGGGTACTGAATGTAATGTGTTGTATTGACATATACAAACACACACACACAGATATTAAATAATATAATATTATCAATAAAATTTAGAACACAATGAACTAAATTCAGCTGGTGAAATTTTAGTAAGTAAATCTTTTTTTAAATTTATTTGTTCTGAACCAAGGTTTTATTTTGGCCAGAACATATGAAAGATTTTAGAATTTATGAGTGAATGGCATGAATAAATGACATGATAAATAAAAGGTGTGTACGTATATAATTTTCACGAGTAGTTATTATTTCTACAGTTCATAGTTTTATTTTCCCTGTGAGAACGATGAATAGATGTGCTGTTGGGGTGGCTTCATCCCTCCCTGTCTAAGCCTACCAACCATTGTCCATTAATGATGGAAGAAAATGGGATGTTTTAGTAGTAATTCACTTTGGGTGTTATGTCTATGAAGTTGGTGTAAATCCAGCAGACCAGCCTGCTTACGTAACTTTGAAAGAGTAGTTCTGGTGCTGGAATCTGGTGACCCCACCTCTCCGTGCTTGGGGCAATATATCGGGTGGCCCCACCTCTCCGGGCTTGGGGGCAATACAAGGCTGTTCTGCCGAGATGCGACACTGCACGGGTCCTCACTGTCAATTATCTACCCAGCATTTGACACCACCTTTTGGTGTCAACATAAAAAACTCACAGCTCTGAAATAAAGTATTGGTTTGGGTTCAGAACCTTACTTAAGGAGCCACTTCTACACGTAACAATTTACAATAACACCATTTAGACAGGGTCAGATCTCTCTGACCATACAACACACCTTACCAAGCTGGTTTTACATAGGATAAGTTCTCCCAGACTACATATTCAGAAATATGTTTATTAGCTTCTTGCCCTAGGATAGGATAGGTGATATGTTCCACTGATCTCAACACTTGATCTGTCCTTCCTAATCCTTGCTGGAGTTTATATATATTGTTTGTCCCTAGACTCTGAACTAGGGCGGGGGTCTAGAGCAAATCCTTACTTGTTTGTAAGGCTAGATTTTGATATGGCAGTATCAAATCACTCGAAACATTAAACAATATTCAAAATATACAAAGAAATAATTTCAATCTTACCAGATTATGAATAAAGAACACAGAAATGCTAGCAAAACTCAGCTGAGCTGCTGGCTATAGTATGGCGTCCCTGAACTTATTTCTATTTACTTCATTTGAAATCACCACACTTAAAATTTACTGTGTCTATCACTGGACAACTATTGAGGAATGGCAAAAAAGCTCGTCTGAGCGCGGATAATATGATTGTCTGTGGCCAATCAATGCCTTGGTTTTTTTAAATTCAAATTTCCTACACTAAAGTCATTTCAGTCATGCTTCAGTCAAGTATGGATTTTTATCTGTTAGTCCGTCCGTCTCTACTTGCGTTTTCACAAAAACGTACTTGGTTTTTGAACCAACCTATCCATCCCCTCTACAAATTTGCCTGAAGAGTTATTTTTAGCCACAGCTCCCACCAATGTCCCTTCTCTTTCATTCTAACTAGATTTGAACACTTGCGTCTCAAGGTCGCGATTTTTGTGCAAATAGTGACATGTTTGATTCAATGCAGTCTTTCGCTGATGTGATCAACACAGTCTTTTGTCATTATCTTCATTATTAGCTATCCGTCTGTATAAATAAAAGCATATTATTTCACTGCTCAGAATGGGCCATCCGGCCAGCTAATTTTTATATTCCTAACATTAATATTAAGAAAAAGTTACTTTTTAAATTTTGTAATATTTCAAGCATCTGCGTTTGCCGCTGAATTCAAATAAAAGGCTTGGTATCGCAAAAGCGTCCAATAAATGACTGTGGCGTATCATATCCAAGGTCCCTTCTGTCGATTTCCTTATTTTATGTCAACTTGGGGGAACGTGACTTTTTCCTTCCCCCCCCCCCCCCCGATTGCGTCTCCTTAGCCTTGCTAGTCTCACGCAATTTTTCAGTCATATTTTTTTCCTTTTGATCCGCCGTTCTCATCCCGTTCAAATGGTAACCGTTTTGATTTCCCGTCTAGCAAGTCAATTTTTATGGAGGGTATTGACCCGCGGCGTGGGCGATCATGCCTGCTAGTAACTTACGCATTCTTTTTATCCCTATATTTTATCCTTTGGAGATATTTTTACGTTGTATCACTGTTAATTTTGTGACACCTATGGAGGGTAACCCTCACCGAACATATACAGTAGAAATTTAGACATGGGGAGACAGTGTTGTGGAGAAGGAATAAGGAGATAGCACAAAGAGAAGTTCCAGGGAGGGAACGAAAAACATAAAAACGTTAAGTGCGGTGTTTATCAGACTACACATGTGAGTCTATTGAGGATAACCCTCACCGAACATATATAACAGAAATTCACACACTAAGAGACAGTGTTGTGAAAAAGGAGTTCAAGTGACAGGTCAGCAGTAGAAAAACACGCAAGTAGGTCATAGCGACAACGCGGTTTAAGATAGGTAGACCTAAGAAGTTGCGAATATTTCCGCGTAGTAGACCAAAGACAGAAGTCTAGTTAATAAAGGGTGGACGGAAGTATGGCAATTCAGTGTTGCCATGATAGTAAATGGCTCACGCCATCATGAACTATGTATATAGGGAGACATGACAGAAGACATGTTTGGCTTTATACGAGAGAAGAGGAAAATCAGACAATTCACACCAGGTGTGTGGTGACAGAAGATAATACTATACGAGGAGTTTACGTGTATGACAACAGGAGTGACTGGATGTGTAAAAGGAAATAAACTTTGTATGGATAAGTACACAGTTGGCAGAATGTGAGTGAAAAAGATAAGGGTTAAGAACAGTCATAAATGCGAAGAGGAAAGGTCACTTAAGAAAAGTGACGGGAAAAGAGTTATTCCTCAGTTTTGTTATGATAATATGTTGTAATGTAAGAATATAATGACATGTTAAGTGATATGAAAAAAAAATGAAGACCACTAAGAGAGTGGAATGTATAACATGTCAAATGTATGTTTTTGAAATCATGTAACGTGAGCAGATAGGACAAAGCAAAGATGAGTGGTCGTAAATGGGAACGAGATGTTGATGAATGTACGTTCCCAGTACAATTTAATTGTGTTGTGTAAAGGGAAATTGTCCTTTGGCACAGATAAGAATTGGTAATGTGCTGAGCTAGGGTTGTAACAGCACATTGATAAAGATTTTTTTGTATGTAGGACAAGTACAATAATAGTATTGGTACAGTCATGAAAATAAATTTTTTCTCCTACGGATAAATAATTTATTTTTAAGGGAGAAAGGGAGATAATGTGGCAGTTAGAGAACGATTTACAGTCAAAGGGAAGGAATAGGGAGATTTAGAGGTGAGACGGTTCAGATAGAGTATAAAGGGGGGATGCGCGAACAGGGTTGCGCATGGGCATGGGAGAGGTGAACGGTGATTTGGGAAATCACGCTTTTCTCAGGGCAGTCCAGAACCGTGAGTCGGAGAGGGAAGCCGCATATACGCGGGCAGCCATGATAATGGCAGTACTCAAGTAGTTTAAAGGATGAATATTTCATGGACAAGAAGTAGTTGGGTAATGATTAACCCGAATTATTGAACAGTGAGAATTCTTGTCTAGAAGGAGAAACGGTGTGAGTTAGATATTATTCAGATAGGAAAAGGTACGTAGAGTGAACTTTATTTCATATAGACAGTAGTCATGTTCCTCAGTGATAAAAGGGAAAACAACATCCCCGGAGAGGCCCGGTCTACCAATAGATAACCTGAACACTGAGATGATAGATAACAATAGACATAAGAAACTATAAGGAAGAAAGAACAGAACTAGAACACCTGCATGATCACTGATGGTTAAAAGGTCAGAAGGTGTACATTCGATACTGAGCGAGAGAGAGTAAGGAAAGAAAGAACTTACATTGTATATTCTATGCTGGACCAAATGTGGAGGTCAGAGCAGACAGCAATGATCTTCTCATATGTAAAATAAACAGTATTCACATTACCATTGCGTTATCACATCACGTGCTGTGTGTGTGTGTGTGACTGTTGTGGTTAAACAGCAAGTCAATGCTAACCACAGAGGTAAAAGAGCCTGGACAGACATTGTCACATAACAGTCTTCATAATACAAAGAATCACGGGCTGTCACAAATGTATCCTTTTAAATAACAGTCAAAGGGATATAGAACGGAAACACAATTTGAATTATATCCCTTTAATAAATATAATTTATTAAATCACTTTGAATGACAGAATTATGCCCCTTTTTTAAAAATAGTTTAATTAAATAAATTTACTAAACTACATTGAAATAAACCAAATCTATAATAAATTTTACTGTAAGAACGTAAAATTTATAACGGTCAGTAAATTTTAAAGAAAAAAAATTGTCTAGTTTTACTTTATACATTTATCTAAATTAATTTAATTATTATAAGATTTAAAAGCTCTTCTGGTGTCTTACACCAGTGCAGGACGTTTTGCAATGTTCTTTGAATGATACCAATCGTTTTAAATAATTTCAATGTTCCACACCGTGGTGGAACACGAAACGTTTTTTTTTGACGGCGTAACTGCTTTACATAAATAAGAATGTATCTGTCTTGAAATGTTGTTCGTCCATCACGGGTGATGAAGACCACTCTGTTCATCCAATTATAAGGAATATGTTAGGTTAGTCTATGGGTACGAAGGTGACTGATGAGCCCGATGCGGGCCTTGAAAGATCTCGGACAGTGTGGGCAGGGAATGTTTTCTTCATGTGAAGGTTTTATTTCACGGTCCTTTCTAACTTGTCTCCGCTGTTCCGCTGCTGCTCTTCTGGATGATTTGCATGCCGCTGCACCTTTACGAAGAGATGTGCGCCAAGCAGTTCGGTCTTGCGCAGCAGCTTCCCATGTGTCTGGGTTTATGTCAAAGGTTTTCAATGACGTCTTTAACGTGTCTTTGAAGCGCTTCTTTTGGCCACCATGGGAGCGTTTACCCTTCTGCATCTCACCATAAAAGAGTATCTTTGGCAGTCGATGGTCTGGCATGCGGACTACATGACCTGCCCAGCGAATCTGTGACTGCATCAGAATAGTATGGATGCTAGGGAAACCAGCTCTGTCAAGAACGGCGGTATCCGGGATCTTGTCTTGCCATTTGATGTTCATTATCTTCCTGAGACAGACTGTATGGAAGTGGTGTCTTGAATTAAAATAATACCGTAGTGCAAGTTGTTTTAAGAAAGTTTAACTATTGTTTTGTTTTAATTGTACTATTGCGTTGAGGTGTGCTTCTAAAGTGCATTCTGAAGACAGTCGTATCAGTTTTAAGTGGAGCATAGGGAGCCGCGCTGGTGTAATGGCTACGACGTTGTTCATGGTTCAAACCCGGCCGTCAGCGTTTGAAGAAATGTTTACGACCGGAAATTTGACTGAATAACCTGAACGGCTCCTGTACATAAATCCCGTGTGGATGGGAAGGAGCGAAGCTCCTGACCGGGTTGGAAGGAAAGTCCACTGACCCCCCAGCCTCGCAATGACATGTCATTGGGCCGAAAGAGCTGGAAAGCTCGAGTGCCGCTGGTTATAGGAAAAAAAAAGTGGAGCATAGGGAGCCGGGCTGGTATAATGGTTACCACACTGCGCTAGCCATCAGGTGTTCAAGAAAATAAAAATGGTGAGGATGACAAGGAAAGACCTTGAACTGATGTCACGTGACAGGAGGACATAGCATGTGTTCGTGGAAGGACTATGCTCCTTGGTGAGCTAAAGGGTATTGATTGATTGTTTGAATTATATGTTATTTGTTACATTGACGGAGTGTGACCATAGGATGATTGATTGTTTGAGTTATTTGTTACAGTGACAGAGTGTGACCATAGAGTGATTAATTGTTTAAATTATATGTTATTTGTTACAGTGTCAGAGTGTGACCATAGGATGAGCAGAATAAACGATACCGAAACACACACAATATATATATATGGCTAGGGGTACGACCAGGTCTGTCAGATGTCATGTAGCACTGCACTGCAAAAAGTCAAAACTTCTTCTTCCTTTCAAGTCAGTTGTTGAAGAGTACAAAGTTGGAAAGGCAAGGCTTGCAATGATGCTACGCGAGTCAGCTGATGACGTGGTTAAGTCCATCCAGCCCACACTGAAAACGGGAAGGAAGTGGAGAGTGGAAGAAGCTGTTGATGCTGCCCAAGAGTCACTCAAACTGAGGGAGGTAATCGGATACACAGAAACGAATAGACGGGGATTTGGTCATGGTGACATCCGCTGGTGGTCCAAGGCATCAAGCAGGGAGCGCAGAGACATGGTAGTTCAGGAGATACGAGGAGCTGAGAATGATAAGAGGTTGCAAAAAGTAGTGCAGCAGGTCCAACAAGGCCAATGGACTACATGGGAAGGAGCCCTGTAGAGGTCCTTGACATGGAATGATATATGGCATATGGCACCTCTTAGGCTCAGCCTCGTTGTTAGATCAATGTATGACCTGCTGTCGTCGGCCACCAACCTTGTGAAATGGGGAAAGTCGGATGATGAGCAGTGCCTCCTGTGCCAGGAGAGGCAGATACTCGAACACGTGCTCTCAGCGTGTAAGGTGTCATTAGGGCAAGGGCGATACACTTTACGCCATAACAAAGCAGTTTACCATCTCTTCTTGACTGTGGATGGGTTTGAAAAAAATATAAAAAGGTGATTCGTCTTACGAGGACAAAAGACAAAGAAAGTAGTCTACGTTACGGCCACAAGGCCTTCGTCAGGAAAGGAAAGAAAGTGAAGGCTAAATAGGATACATAAAAACTAAAATAAATATAAAAATAAAACCTAGGTACTTCCCTGAAGCACCCGTGTGTTACCGGGGCCCGAAAGGGGAGCAAAGAATAGTAACACTGCACCCTACCACGCATGTCGTAAAAAGCGACTAAGGAGGGTATGGGCATGGGGCTGTTTACCCCATCCCGTAAAAACTTCGCACAGTGGGCTGATCACCTGCTTGCCAACCAATCTGATTACGGAAACAATGATAGATTGTTTGGTCTGTTTTTGTTCCACAAAGACGCCACTAGGTGTGGTGGAAACAGCGATAGATCGATCAATTTGTTGTTGCCCTAAGACGCCACTAGGCGTACTGGCCACATACTGCTTTGCCGGTTGATGGCTAAGGATGGAAGAAGAAGACTTCCCTGAAGGCAATATATCGAAATCTTATCAATATTCGCGGTCCGCTGTTGGACCGCGAATATTGATAAGATTTCGATACATTTCCTTCAGGGAAGTACCTAGGTTTTATTTTTATATTTATTTTAGTTTTTATGTATCCTATTTAGCCTTCACTTTCTTTCCTTTCCTGACGAAGGCCTTGTGGCCGTAACGTAGACTACTTTCTTTGTCTTTTGTCCTCGTAAGACGAATCACCTTTTTATATATTTTTTTCAAACCCATCCATTGTACTCCACGTCTTACCGCAGTCCCCCTCAACTTCCTCGATTCTTGACTGTGCAAACGACTGGGAGATGGCGGTAGACCTATCTGGACGAGGGGCATATCCAGAGCAGTGGCGGATCTACTATGAAACTAATGAAGCTTAAGCTTCAGGGCCCCCAATCCCGGAGGGGCCCCCAAAAGCGACTTTATTCCATGTCGTGAAGTCTGATTCACAACACGTCATTCATACCTCAACGGTACACCATACTTTATAACAGTGTATGCTAGACGGACCAATGAATGGCCTCCTTATTCCTGTTGTTTACAAACGTATCAGGCATTCAACATGGCAGTCTCAAATCTGTGTAAACCAGTTGGGTATGGAATTAAATTATAGGACTATGAGCGAAGTACCGCATGGAAGAGGTCAGTAATTTAATAATAGGAATGTTGCTTGATAAGTAGGTGTAAAGACTTCCACGATATCCAGGATATCTTATATTTCAAATAATATTAACCCCTCTCGCGACAGTCCACATTGCTTAAAAATATTGGGTCTACTGTATGAGAAGGGGTTTTTTAAAAATAAAAATATTAATCTCTTCTTCTTCTTCGATCCTTAACCACCGACCGTCAAAGCAGTCAGTGGCCATCACGCCTAGTGGCGTCTTGTAGGGCAACAACAAATTGATTCCACTTTGCACGGTCGGTGGCCATCCTTCGTACAGTGCCCCAACTCTGGTTCATTCTTTGCATCTCAGCCTCCACAGTCCTCCGCCAAGTTGTTTTTGGTCGGCCTCTCTTCCGCTTTCCTTCAGGGGTCCAAAGCATAGCTGTTCTTGTGATGGCATCGGGGTCTCTTCTGAGGACATGACCAACCCAGCTCCAGCGTCTGCCAGCTATGATGGTGTGCATGTCCTCTTGCTTGCTACAAGTAAGCAGATCTTGGTTGGTGATGGTATTCGGCCAAAAGATGCGGTGAATTTTTCTTAGGCATGTTGTGTGAAAAGAGGACAATTTTGACATTTCCTTCTCTGTGACTCTCCAGCATTCCGCACCATAGAGAAGCACAGAAAGCACACAGCTCTGATATAATCCTAATTTTGTGCTTGTGCTGTATTGGGAGGACTTCCAGATGTTGTTTAGGCTAAAGAAGGCTGTTCTTGCCTTATTCATTCTGATGTTGATGTCTTTGCCTGCCCCACCGTCTGGTGTTACTATGCTTCCTAGGTATGTGAAGGTATCTGTCTGTACCAGTTGCTGATTCCTTACTGATATGGGCTCAGGGTTGCTCACATTGAGCGTCATGACCTCAGACTTCTTTAAATTGATGTTCAAGCCCACCTGCTGGCTAAATTTATTAAGTCTATCCGTTTTTTCCTGGATGTGTTGATGTGAATGTGCCAGCAGTGCAATGTCATCTGCATATTCCAGATCTTCCAATGTAGAAAATGTAGTCCATCTTATTCCTCTTGGACTGCCCTCTGTTGTCTGGCGCATCACCCAGTCTATGACTGTTAAAAATAGAGTGGTTGATAAGGGGCAAGAAAAATATTAATAATATAGTGTAATTCAATACAAAATAATAGTTAAAATTAAAAGGTTATTAAAGTATCATGTAGACTAGCCGTAAACGAAAAAACGCTTTCTCAGAAAGTAGACCTACAATTTTTTCCTTTCAAAGCACGCGACAATAGTCGCACGACTCAAATTGATTAGCCTAATTTTTTGTTGCATATATTTTAACAATCCCAAAGTTTGAGAGTCAGTAGCACAGATGTTGTAAAGGTGGAGTGTTGCAGTAAGCTAGCTGTTCTGCTGTGGCTAATGTAATTTTCCCCCCTTTTTAACAGAGGCCAAGACCCTAGAGGAATAACAATGAGTTCACGAAAGTACTTAAGCGGATACCAAAAACGCAAACTCAAGGAAAAGCGATCTGACGAAATCTATAAATGTCAAAAACTAACAAACTATTTGGCAATGTCAAGTTTGTCAACACCTACAGTTGAAACAAGCCAAGCAAACACCATTGAAGCCAGTGAAAGTGCACAAACTGTGGGAGTTTTTTCTAGTAATATTCAACCCACTGTTGTCGCTTTTGACACAGATTACGATCACAGTGGTCAACATGAAAGTACCGCAGAACAAGCAGAGACTGAGCAGAAACATGAAACAAGAAGCAGATTCAGTGATTTCAAAGAATACAGTGACCTCGAAAACTGGCCCATGACAGTTGATAATGATTTCATACAGAATTGTTTAATGCAAGACACAGGTTTTTTTTCAAAATAAAAAAACAGATGATGTATATACCGAATCAAACAGGGTTTACAAGGAGCAAAACAGAACTTTCTCAAACAAATATTTTGAAAAGAGATTGAAAAATGGCCAGACTGTGATGAGATCCTGGTTAGTTTACTCAAAGAGCAAAGGCTGTATATACTGTTTTGTTTGCAAACTCTTTTCTAAATGTCAAACATCACTTACAACAGGTGGGTTTTCTGACTGGATTAATGTACTCAGAACTCTAGAGAACCATGAAGACAGCATGGAACATAAGAGGGTGATGTTGTGTTGGATAACAAGAAAGTCAAATAAAAATACTGTGGATCAGCAACTTGAAGAACAGATGACAAAAACCATACAGTACTATTTTGAAGTACTGAAAAGAGTTGTAGCTGTTATAAAGTTTTTAAGTGAAAGAGGTTTGGCATTTAGAGGTCATGAGGAGAAGTGGGGCTCACCAAATAATGGAAACTTCATGGGGGCCATTGAACTTATTGCAGAATTCGACCCATTTTTACATGAACATCTCGAGAAATGAAAAAGTAAATGCTACTTACCTATCCAAGACCGTATATGAAGAATTGATAGAAATTATGGGAAAACATGTGCAAGATGAAATTGTGAATCAAATCAACAACCTAGATACCAAATACTACTCTATTATTGTTGACTCTACGCCTGACCTGACACATGTTGACCAGCTGGTAATTGTGGTTCGATACTGCTATAATGGAAAACCTAGTGAGAGATTTTTAACATTTTTACCGATAGAAAACCATTCATCCACGACAATGTTCAATAAAATACAATAAGTCCTGGGTGAACATAAGCTTTCACTTGAAAATATCCGTGCTCAGTCCTACGATAATGCATCTAACATGAAGGGCTCAGAGAAAGGGCTGCAAGCACTCTTTAAAAACATTAACAGGTACATAGACTATGTACCATGTGCAGCCCATTCACTTAACCTTGTTGGAGAAAAGGCAGTGTCTACTGTACCTGAAGTTGTTGACTATTTTGGCATTTTGCAAGAGCTTTATATTTTCTTTTCTGGATCTCCACGAAGATGGGGGATTTTAAACACACAGGGCAATCTACATTTTTCTCTAAAGAGCTTAAGTGTAACTAGATGGTCTGCACGCTATGAAGCAGTCCGGGCAATTAAAAATGGATATATGGGTATTTTACAAACTCTCAAACATATTTTTGAAGACTCAGAAGAGAAGCCTGAATGTAAACAAGATGCAAAGAATTTATACAACAAGTTGGTACAGCTGGAATATGCTATTTTAACAGTCATTTGGGAAGAAGTACTGGAGCGTTTCAACAAAACAAGTAAGAAACTCCAAACCCCTGGTTTTGATGTATTTGAAGGTTATCTTCTGCTTTCATCTTTACTTTCGTTTGTTAAAGAACTTAGAGAAAATTCAGCCAATAGGATTACACACTATGAATCAGAAGCAAAAGGTTTGTGTGAAGATATCACCAAGTTATTCTGATGCTTCCAAACGCATTGTTACAAGGAAATTTTCAGATGGCACAAGTGGCATTGCTTCTTTGAGAGGAGCTGACAAATTTAGGATAGAAGTTCTATATCAACTCTATGACTGCTTGATAATCCAGTTATGCAAGAGGATTGACCCATATGAGCAGATTGCGAAAAGGTTCAAGTTCCTCTCAGAATTAGTGAACAATTCTGAAATTGATGAGGACAGTATTAAACTTATAATATCGTATTACAAAGATGATATTGACCAAAAATTAGTAAACGAGTGTTATCAGTTCAAAGAATATTTGCACCTTAGGAAATCACAGAACACAGAAGAAAAGACAGCATCTAAAATGCAATGCGCAGAAGTTCTTCAGCTTATTTGTGAGCAACACCTAATTGAAGTGTTCCCCAATATTACTACTGCGCTTAAGCTGTACTTGACAATGCCCATCACGAGCTGTGAAGCAGAAAGGAATTTTTCAAAGTTATCTGTTATAAAAAAACAAATTTCGGTCTACCATGACTGAAGAGCGCTTAAATTCTTTATGCATATTGTCTCTAGAAAATGACATTGCAAGGAAGCTCTCATATGACAAAACTGTACGTGAATATGTTGCTAGAAAAAACAGAAATAAGAGTATTTTGTAAAATGTGCTTCATGTAGTATATTCTGGTAAGTTTAACCTTTCCTTCTGAGCACAAATCTCTTATGGATACACCTTGTCAGCCTTGTTTTTTAACAAATGTATTAACATATTTTATATTTTCATAATTGCTAATTTTCTAATCTTGTAGTTTTCTTGGTATGTCTTCAACAAACTAATTCTGAATGATGGAGGCAATCATTAAAATAGTTTTTCATTCATTTTTCTTCAGTTTTTATATGTGGGTTGTTGTGGATCTACTATAAGGGGCCCCTCCAAGAGTTCAAGCTTCAGGGCCCCCAAAATGTAGATCCGCCACTGATCCAGAGAGTATCAGAAAATCGCGGAGACGGCCGGATATAGTGCTTCATTCTTCTGCAACGCTTCAGGTCATACTGATTGAACTGACCGTGCCATTTGAATCCAGATTAGACGAGCAATATTCGTTCAAAGAGGCCAAGTATAGTGATCTGGCCGCGGATCTGAGACACGATGGGTTCACTGCAAGGGTCATGGCTGTTGAAGTGGGCGCAAGAGGGCTTGTGGCTGCATCAGTGTATGATCTATTGAAACTGTTGGGGCTGAAGGGACAGTCGAGATTAAGGGCACTGAAGAGGCTTAGTGAAACTGCAGAAAAGGCATCAGGCTGGCTGTGGAACAACCGCAATGGACAATGGAAATCGTGACAATAAACGCTGCGGTACAGAAAACACCAGGAATTTTTTTTTTTTCTAAGTCCACAATACGCTGAGTTTTTAGGCATACTAGTGAAAGGGCTGTGGCTGAGAGGCGACAGGCGATGTATACTATAAGGGGTGTCAGGAAGAATTTCAGCGGCGAGCGCGCAGTGTCAAGTCTCGTCGGTTTCACGCAGGTTACTCAGTGTGTGTCCGTAGTTGTGATGTGATGTGCTACGGAGCGAACGGAATAATTTGTCTTCTCGTTGTTACTTTCACAATTGCCTTCCACGGCTGGCGGAGTTGTGCATTAAAGTTGCTACCATAAGTGAAATGGGTTCATTTTCGATACAAGACAACAGGAGGCTGAGACGCTTGGGAGTCATGACCTAAGTGGGCCCGCCCCCCTTAGAGCGTAAAGGAGTATGTAGGGCCGAAACACTTGTCGGACGGGGGGACTACGTCTGATGATCAGATTGCGTCCTGTTGTATCGCTCTGTAAAGAGTTTCCTATCATCATAGAACTGGGACTTCGAGGATTTCCGTGCTTATGTGTTCGGTGATGTGTACAAAGTGAAACTACAGGACTAGTTTGTTGCTGCATTGAGGGCATACCTGTGTGATTTTGAGACGAAATCCAGCTGTATAAAATGTGTAGAATATCTGGCAGTAGAGCAAAATTACGACAATAAGTTGTAATAAGGTATTTGAATGAGTATTTCATTATGGAAGTATACATTGTTCACGACCATAAGATAGGAGTACAGGAATTGTTACCATGATGTAATCAAGTTGTCACTTACTATTGTGTACTTAACCAAATCATTGTATGGAAGCCAATCATGGGCTAAGGAATCTATCGTAGGATGTTTACAGGAAATGAATAATCACATGGAACTGGCTGTAGAAGACATGAAGTTATATGTCCTGTGCAAACTGTTAGCACAAGATCTGATTAATGTCTATATGTGATGTTGTGTGTGTGTGTGTGTGTGTGTGTGTGTGTGTGTGTGCGTGTGCGTGTGCGTGTGCGCGTGCGCGTGCGCGTGCGCGTGTGTGTGTGTGAAGTGGTGCTGGAACCTACAGGGAATGCGGTTATCTTTCATTCTAGGTTCTGTCTTGATATTACAAAGTACAACACATCCACTGAGAGGAAGCCTGTTGGTACCTACAGCTCTCAATATATTTAGAGCCATACCAAGATTCCCAGCCTAGAGTTGCAGTGGGTGTGATCCTGGCCTGTTGGATGCAGATCATCATATATATATTAAGATAAGTGGAATCTAGTTCCACTGAACAGCGAATCCAGACACTAATAAAGTTATAAACACCACACCTAATAAAAGACATTGCAGGATGATTTATGTAGGACATTTGTTTAAGAAAGTGAATTCTACAGTCCAGGCACAGTGATCTTAGTATTAGGAAAGAAAGTAATTGACATTATCACCTTACCTTTACCATTTTATGCATTATGGAAAAGTATATTCCATATTATTTATTTAATGTTGTAAATATCATTTGATTTCTTTTGAGAATTCCTGACCGAAAAAAATAAATCGGTAGAAGACAAATAAATTGTAAATAATAATTTCAGTCAGTCTTGCTTAATAATTCTTATTAAGGTAATGTACTGTATTGAGATTTATTACCTATAATAATTCAAAATTTTCCCCTAGATAACTAGTCATTTAAAATAAAAGTATAGTCATTAATCAATGTGGGATCTAGAGATGAAGCAGATAGACCTTCAGTACTCAACAATATATTCATACTTGTAGGTTTACATAGCTTGACCCCCCATTATTGATGTCGATACACCCTTGCTCTTGTCAGAGACGGGGGGGGGGGGGGCCCAGTCTCTTATCTGGCACTATCCTTATATCCAGTGATGTGTCCAGGCCAGTCTTTTATTTAATAACATCCAAACTTTTCATGGCCACACATTTCACAGCTTTTTATTTTGTCTTTGTTTACAAATATACACTGGTAATCATCATCATGAGTTCATCAGCTGCCATCTCCGCAACCGTCGACTATAAATGTCAATAAAGTTAGCAGAGCGTTTCTGTTTTCTGTGCAGACTGGCCTCAATCAGAGCATTCTCTGCAGCCTGTTTAAAAAAAATTATTTTGGGTAATACTTTTTGTTAGGTATTTTATTTTCATTATATTTTTTCAAATCTTGTAAAACTGTGTTAGTAAGCATTCATCTTACCGCCTGGTATTGTTGCGCCAGGGCGTCCTGAAAGAAGAAAAAAACACAACAACAACACACATACAAAACTAGAATTATTAGAGAACAAGAATAGTTTTTTTTGGTCAAGCTGTTTATTGATGACAAAATAGTCAGGGTTATTGAGGTTCTTTGGAAATAAAGTAATTTTGGGTCATTTTCGGGTAAAGAGAAAAAGATAGAAAAAGTGGAGTGAAATAAGAGACCAAGAGCGAGAGAGACACGGAGGTATGTAACATTCTTGACGATTAATAATTGACATTTAAAACAAAATAGAAGTTACATTTTTGAAATAAGCAAAAGTCAAGTGGTTTTTTATTCAAAGCAGATGTTGAATATATAAAATAAAGAAGAAAATGGCATCGAATTAGTTTTACAAATTAACGGCACACAGAAAGCATGGGATGTTTCGGAGTTTACTTTCCGTCAGCCATAGTTATAAACAGGCTACAAAGACAAAAGTAGACAGGTCAAATGAAACAGACAATGAACACTGCAAACATGTAAAATTGATGAATGAGTTAAACAAAAATGATGTGAAGAATGAAATAGAAAGATGAAAGAAAAATTTAAACTATACAGCAAATAAGCAAGTAAATTTACGAAGATAGAAAAGAAAATCTCAACTCAAATAATTCAACCAATAACAAAAATAGAAAATGAAATAACAAAGCAAAAAAAAAAAATTATATCCTGATGAAGAAAAGCACCAAAGTTATAATGCAAATCTCAGTGAGAAAGGAAGTGATGTTTCAGCACATTTTTAAATCTGGAACTTTTGTGTGACCTGTGTACTTTACCCGAAAAGTTTTTTCAACTGTTTTACCCCGTCTTATGGCAGTTCTCTTCATATACTTATATACTTTACCTGAAGCAAAGCAGACGTTATTCTTAAGCTGGACTCTGGATGAGAGTCACTGTGGCTAAGAGCGCAAGTGGAACTTTAAACTGATTAACTATGAGCGATTACCGCTACTTGTCTGAAAGTTCAAGATGTTCATGAACTGTTTTTTCCCGTTGTGTTAGAACATGGTTGAGATGACAGCAAGATTGGTAGCTGTGTCTGACTGTCTTTGTTGAAGTGTTGGGTTATGCATTAAGGTGTGCTGCATGCATTTTAGTTGTTGTGTCATTGAGGTAGAACGAATGAACGAAATCTTTATTGTGCTAGTCACATTGTTCATTATTATGCTAACACTTTAACAATCTTATTTAAGTAATATATATACTGTTGCCATTAGATTAGGATATTTTAACCTATACTACACGGGACCCTTGTAGAACCATGATATTGTTATTGATTCTGTCTACATAACGCAGAATGTCAATTTATTTAATTATTTGCTTATGCTCATGTTTTAGTGAGAAGAGGTTCATAACCGTTACCGGACAGTCTAATTGAAACAATGGTAAGAAACATTGCATTAGACGTTGCCAGAACATACAGCATCAAGTGTTTTGCTGTGCCGATTGGCAGAGTGGGTAGAGCGCTGGTCTCGCGACACAGTGCCGGGTTCGACTAATGGTATCGACATGCTCAAGCTTACACATCTTTAAGTGGATGCCTGACTTTGCTCTTTAGTAAGGGAATAAAAAGCAGAGATTAAAGAACTGGTCACCCCCATCTCTCGATGCTGGAATAAAGAAATCTCTAACGTTTCATTTCCCTATCTGCCATGGCACTAACTGTTTTATTTGTTTACAGGTGTAAAGAGCCCCTTAACAACTATTTTTGTTTATGTTTACAGGTGTAAAGAGCCCCTTAACAACTATTTTTGTTTATGTTTACAGGTGTAAAGAACCCCTTAACAACTATTTTTGTTTATGTTTACAGATGTAAAGAACCCCTTTGTAGCGTAGTCCTGAACCAATATCTAAGGGCAATTAACGAGAGCCTACATTGCCTACCTATATCGAAATAAGTCAACAAATGTTTTTGACCAATCGCTGCACGAGCTGAAACCCGTAGCCAGAACCATAAGCTGCAGGATAGCTGGATGGAATCTGTGTAAACGTGAATGTGTACTTGTGACTTCAGGCCAAAGGATAAGGTATGTCCCTCGGAACAGTGAGCACAATATAATAACAGGTATCATAAACTTTCATTAGATACATGGATTTAGTTGTAGAAGCATGGACACAGGAGTTTTGAGTGATTACATGCAGTATAACTTAGAGCGAAGACTGTTTTCCCCGGTTTCAACTGTGATTGCAAACGCTACAAGGGAGGCAGAAAAAGGTTAGCGTGTTTACATGGTAGCGCCCCATTGGCCGGTTTAAACAAGACCTGGATGGAAAGAATCGGTTGGGAAACACCGGAAGAATAAATTATCGAAGTTTTGTATGATCGACAGAAAGGGTGGTTTTACAGAAATTTTTGTAAACATAAACTGACCCAGCCAACCAATAGGATCGCTTGTCTTCCTTTTGCCCGCTACTAGTAATAAAAAGGGGAAACAAATCTGGAATATTTCTCTTGAACCGCCAGAACCCAGCTCCTTCGCCATTTGCCAGTGAAGCAGACTGCATGGGTTTAATTAAAAGCCTGTTGAATCTGAGATTGTGGGTCAGAGGTATCCTGTCACTCATCTTGTAGCAGAGAAGAACATTGGTGTTGTACCTAGCGGTGTATGATTTAAACAAGCACCCTGTACCTACATCAGTTGGAAGAGTGGGGACCCTCAGTGTTGGGCTTCTCCATCTTATATTCTGGCTTCAAGGAAAAGGCGGAAGCGAAGAAGTTAAGTTCTATTAGACAAGACTGACTCGCAGAGCATTGGCGTACCACACCCGGTTATATAAGTAGTGATGAAAACAGTGATGAGTAAATTAGTCTGGAAGCTACATAACATAGAAATAGTTTGAACTCAAGTGATCTCAATAACAGTGTAGTCATTGTGACATTTTCAAAAGTTACATAACATAGACATATTGTGAAGTCAAGTGATATCAGAACAGTGAAGTCATTATGACAGTTGTCAATATCCCTTCCCCTAATACTGAAGATAAATTCAAGTACCATCATTAACATTGGTCCCAGAGGATTAGTTGCACTAAGACTTTTCATAACAAGGGAGCCTTAACAACTAGGAAAAAACTTTATTTTTAGTGATTGACTTTTATTTGGGGTAGATACATGCAACATCATCAGTGTGTTTTTATTTTTAGTGTTTGTGTTTACACAAACAAATTAAACAGATGACTGTACATAAATAAAATTAATAAATTGTAGTGCACTGGTTTTATTACTTTATGTCAGCTTGAATTACTTTGAATTTAATTAAATCCCCTAGATACTATAACAGCCCATAGGTATAATTCTGAGAGGGGCACCATAGAATTCTGGTACTGAATATTACTATCTCGGCCAGAAATTCTTTACAGCCTGACTTTATACCTATGAACTCTATACACCATTGCTCTTTTCTGAGAATGGGGTATTTCTTTTAAGACCAGATTCTTCTCTGGCAACTATCCTAGTATCACCTGATACACCTGGTTGTCTTATTCTTCATAATTAAGAAACCTCTCGCGACACTGGGACGCTCGTCTGGGATTGTTCCTGTATATTCTGAGCCTGCTGTTACCTTTTAGTGCTGTCTAGTGGAAAATTTTTGATAGTAAATTTTTGGTAGGGCAGGATAAGAAATAGATTTTTGAGTACCATTGAGTACAAAATAAGGTGTGGTACATGTGACGCGAAATCAGTCATTAATTAATTAATTAAGTAATTAATTTGATTAAGTGACTAATTATATTGGTAAAAAAATTTTTTTTTTACTTTGTATTGGTTGCAACTAAATTACAACATTGCCATGGCAGATTTAGTAAAGTTCAGGTCAGCAACACTGCAAGTGGGGAAAGAGCTTGGGATGACTGGTGATCTTCTGATCCAGTATGTTACGACTGAATGCGATAAATTCACAGAAAGGGAAGATAAGCAGTTAGCACGGCAAGCGGAAGCTGAGAAAGAGAATAAGAAACTGCAATTGGAGGCTGAGGAAAGAAGGGTTCAAGCAGAGAGAGAGGCTGAGGAAAGAAGGGTTCAAGCAGAGAGAGACCATGAGCTAAAATTAAAGGAGCTTGAACTTCAGGCAACTGCCAACCACAATGGTAGTAGTTCACCTCATTTGGACAACAGCTCCAGCCAGAGCACCTCAAATGGAGCCATGAATTTTTATCTGGATCCATTTGTGGACAAAGTTGACGCAATCGAGGCTTATCTAGACAGATATGAAAGATTAGCGACTACTTATGGTCTAGAAAAGGAAAAGTGGAGTCTGAAGTTATCGCAAGGTTTGCGGGGAATTGCGTACGATGTCTTTTTGAAATTGCCAAAAAAGGACCAGGAAGATTACGAAGCCCTGAAGCAGGCATTGCTTGTTCGATATGAACAAAATGCTGAAGCATATAGACGGCGCTTCAGAATGGCAAAGATTCAACCAGGAGAGACATATCAGCAGTTCTCAGAAAGATTAGAAACTTACCTACTGAGGTGGTGTAAGTTAGGAAACTTCACCCTAGATTTTGAAGGGCTAAAGGAAATGATGTTGATTGAACAACTATTGGATTCCATAACCCCAGAAACTAAGAAGTTCCTAATTGAGAACAAAAGAGACAGGTTGGCTGAAATAATCACATATGCAGAGAGCCACCACCTGGCTCAGTCCCTGACTCAAGGGAGTAAAAGGAAACAGGAGGGTGTTAAGCAACCCCAAACTCATAATAAGTTTGATCAAAAGGACCATGCAACCAAATACAGGCCAGGATATGATAATAAGGATAGGAACCCACAATTTCAGGATAGGAAACCTTACAAAAAGGAAGAAAAGTGGTGCAAAATTTGCAGAATGAACAACCACCATACAACGGAATGTGGTAGGAAAGTCCCTCCATATCACGCTGCATGCATGTTAACAGTGGGAAAGGGAAGGAAGGAACCGGCATCGAGTCCGGTAGATCTCCATCATCCCTCCATCTGTGAAGAAGTAATATGTAACGGCACTAAGGTAAAGTGTCTGTATGATTCCGGATTGGAATACGACTCAGTTGTGAGTGCGTCTCTAGTGCACCCTGAGCAGTATACCACAGACAAAGTGGAGATACAAGGGGCATTAAAGGATACAGCCACCATAACACTTCCCATAGCCAGAATCAATGTGAAAACTCGCTATGTGGAAGGAGTGATCAGTGCAGCAGTGTGTGATAATCCTAATTACCCGCTGGTGTTAGGAGGGAGATATGTTTTCCTAGGGAAACCCATAAAACCTGTGATAATGGCAACACTCCAGGTCAGGTCAACCCCTGGGAAGGAGGAGGGAACACCACTCAATATTCATCCGAGAGAGATGAGAAAGGCCCAAGCTAAAGATAGCACATTAAAACCTTGCTTTGGCAAGTTGCCAAAAAGCCATAACCCCCCAAAGAATGGACAGTTTTATTTGAATGATGGATTGCTTTACAGGAAAGCTGGGACAGGACCCAATGGGCATAGCCAGTTAGTACTGCCATCTATTTACAGGGACAAGGCTATGGAACTAGCACATGTTGGATCAGACGGTGGACACACGAAAATCGGTACTACCTGTCAAATGACATCAGTGCATCACTATTGGCCAGGCATTGCTGAAGACATAGTTCGGTATGTGACTGCCTGTGCACAATGTAGCAAGGAAAACCCCACACGTTGGGAAAATCAACAGGACCTAGGAAAGCATTGGGGCGGATGTAGGCCTGAAAATAAAAAGGTAGACATAGTGGATAGGATGGCACCATCTCACAAAGGGTCTACCAGACAACCAGTTACCATGGCAACTCTCCGTATCGTACAGGGAGGGGATACAACACGTCCCATACCGACAAGATTTACTAAATCATTTAGTTCGGAACACCAGGTACTGGAGCAAAATAGGAGTGTGGTTAGTCGACCACCCTTGATAAAGGACCTGCGGGGAAACCCCAGGAAAATAGGTAGTGGGAGAGTGTGCAGTGCAAACCATTTGACTGATGCACAGCCAACTTCACTATACGGCTATTAAATTAGCATCAGTAGGGCACGGCAACATTGGTAGTTGGCCAGCCCATCACAGTCCATTGGAAGTACTGATACGGACATGGATTGATATATATATGTCATTTTTAAAGGGAGAATGGATTTCTTGGTGCAGGAAAATTTCATTTCCCCATAGGAATCATATTATAGGCTCTGAATGTTTTCTCTAGGGTAATGAGGAGATTATTGGATCCCTTACAAAACCCATCTGATCCGAACCAGGATGGAAAGAGGGAAGAATAGATTCCGGCTGGATGATTGCCTCGTTATTGGTCTCAGATTGAAGCTCGACATAAATCTCTCGCTTAAAAATTGGGGGGCTATCTGTAGCGTAGTCCTGAACCAATATCTAAGGGCAATTAACGAGAGCCTACATTGCCTACCTATATCGAAATAAGTCAACAAATGTTTTTGACCAATCGCTGCACGAGCTGAAACCCGTAGCCAGAACCATAAGCTGCAGGATAGCTGGATGGAATCTGTGTAAACGTGAATGTGTACTTGTGACTTCAAGCCAAAGGATAAGGTATGTCCCTCGGAACAGTGAGCACAGTAAAATACCAGGAATCGTAAACTTTCATTAGATACATGGATTTAGTTGTAGAAGCATGGACACAGGAGTTTTGAGTGATTACATGCAGTATAACTTAGAGCGAAGACTGTTTTCCCCGGTTTCAACTGTGATTGCAAACGCTACAAGGGAGGCAGAAAAAGGTTAGCGTGTTTACATGGTAGCGCCCCATTGGCCGGTTTAAACAAGACCTGGATGGAAAGAATCGGTTGGGAAACACCGGAAGAATAAATTATCGAAGTTTTGTATGATCGACAGAAAGGGTGGTTTTACAGAAATTTTTGTAAACATAAACTGACCCAGCCAACCAATAGGATCGCTTGTCTTCCTTTTGCCCGTTACTGTTAATAAAAAGGGGAAACAAATCTGGAATATTTCTCTTGAACCGCCAGAACCCAGCTCCTTCGCCATTTGCCAGTGAAGCAGACTGCATGGGTTTAATTAAAAGCCTGTTGAATCTGAGATTGTGGGTCAGAGGTATCCTGTCACTCATCTTGTAGCAGAGAAGAACATTGGTGTTGTACCTAGCGGTGTATGATTTAAACAAGCACCCTGTACCTACATCAGTTGGAAGAGTGGGGACCCTCAGTGTTGGGCTTCTCCATCTTATATTCTGGCTTCAAGGAAAAGGCGGAAGCGAAGAAGTTAAGTTCTATTAGACAAGACTGACTCGCAGAGCATTGGCGTACCACACCCGGTTATATAAGTAGTGATGAAAACAGTGATGAGTAAATTAGTCTGGAAGCTACATAACATAGAAATAGTTTGAACTCAAGTGATCTCAATAACAGTGTAGTCATTGTGACATTTTCAAAAGTTACATAACATAGACATATTGTGAAGTCAAGTGATATCAGAACAGTGAAGTCATTATGACAGTTGTCAATATCCCTTCCCCTAATACTGAAGATAAATTCAAGTACCATCATTAACATTGGTCCCAGAGGATTAGTTGCACTAAGACTTTTCATAACAAGGGAGCCTTAACAACTAGGAAAAAACTTTATTTTTAGTGATTGACTTTTATTTGGGTAGATACATGCAACATCATCAGTGTGTTTTTATTTTTAGTGTTTGTGTTTACACAAACAAATTAAACAGATGACTGTACATAAATAAAATTAATAAATTGTAGTGCACTGGTTTTATTACTTTATGTCAGCTTGAATTACTTTGAATTTAATTAAATCCCCTAGATACTATAACAGCCCATAGGTATAATTCTGAGAGGGGCACCATAGAATTCTGGTACTGAATATTACTATCTCGGCCAGAAATTCTTTACAGCCTGACTTTATACCTATGAACTCTATACACCATTGCTCTTTTCTGAGAATGGGGTATTTCTTTTAAGACCAGATTCTTCTCTGGCAACTATCCTAGTATCACCTGATACACCTGGTTGTCTTATTCTTCATAATTAAGAAACCTCTCGCGACACTGGGACGCTCGTCTGGGATTGTTCCTGTATATTCTGAGCCTGCTGTTACCTTTTAGTGCTGTCTAGTGGAAAATTTTTGATAGTAAATTTTTGGTAGGGCAGGATAAGAAATAGATTTTTGAGTACCATTGAGTACAAAATAAGGTGTGGTACATGTGACGCGAAATCAGTCATTAATTAATTAATTAAGTAATTAATTTGATTAAGTGACTAATTATATTGGTAAAAAAATTTTTTTTTACTTTGTATTGGTTGCAACTAAATTACAACATTGCCATGGCAGATTTAGTAAAGTTCAGGTCAGCAACACTGCAAGTGGGGAAAGAGCTTGGGATGACTGGTGATCTTCTGATCCAGTATGTTACGACTGAATGCGATAAATTCACAGAAAGGGAAGATAAGCAGTTAGCACGGCAAGCGGAAGCTGAGAAAGAGAATAAGAAACTGCAATTGGAGGCTGAGGAAAGAAGGGTTCAAGCAGAGAGAGAGGCTGAGGAAAGAAGGGTTCAAGCAGAGAGAGACCATGAGCTAAAATTAAAGGAGCTTGAACTTCAGGCAACTGCCAACCACAATGGTAGTAGTTCACCTCATTTGGACAACAGCTCCAGCCAGAGCACCTCAAATGGAGCCATGAATTTTTATCTGGATCCATTTGTGGACAAAGTTGACGCAATCGAGGCTTATCTAGACAGATATGAAAGATTAGCGACTACTTATGGTCTAGAAAAGGAAAAGTGGAGTCTGAAGTTATCGCAAGGTTTGCGGGGAATTGCGTACGATGTCGTTTTGAAATTGCCAAAAAAGAATCAGAAAGATTACGAAGCCCTGAAGCAGGCATTGCTTGTTCGATATGAACAAAATGCTGAAGCATATAGACGGCGCTTCAGAATGGCAAAGATTCAACCAGGAGAGACATATCAGCAGTTCTCAGAAAGATTAGAAACTTACCTACTGAGGTGGTGTAAGTTAGGAAACTTCACCCTAGATTTTGAAGGGCTAAAGGAAATGATGTTGATTGAACAACTATTGGATTCCATAACCCCAGAAACTAAGAAGTTCCTAATTGAGAACAAAAGAGACAGGTTGGCTGAAATAATCACATATGCAGAGAGCCACCACCTGGCTCAGTCCCTGACTCAAGGGAGTAAAAGGAAACAGGAGGGTGTTAAGCAACCCCAAACTCATAATAAGTTTGATCAAAAGGACCATGCAACCAAATACAGGCCAGGATATGATAATAAGGATAGGAACCCACAATTTCAGGATAGGAAACCTTACAAAAAGGAAGAAAAGTGGTGCAAAATTTGCAGAATGAACAACCACCATACAACGGAATGTGGTAGGAAAGTCCCTCCATATCACGCTGCATGCATGTTAACAGTGGGAAAGGGAAGGAAGGAACCGGCATCGAGTCCGGTAGATCTCCATCATCCCTCCATCTGTGAAGAAGTAATATGTAACGGCACTAAGGTAAAGTGTCTGTATGATTCCGGATTGGAATACGACTCAGTTGTGAGTGCGTCTCTAGTGCACCCTGAGCAGTATACCACAGACAAAGTGGAGATACAAGGGGCATTAAAGGATACAGCCACCATAACACTTCCCATAGCCAGAATCAATGTGAAAACTCGCTATGTGGAAGGAGTGATCAGTGCAGCAGTGTGTGATAATCCTAATTACCCGCTGGTGTTAGGAGGGAGATATGTTTTCCTAGGGAAACCCATAAAACCTGTGATAATGGCAACACTCCAGGTCAGGTCAACCCCTGGGAAGGAGGAGGGAACACCACTCAATATTCATCCGAGAGAGATGAGAAAGGCCCAAGCTAAAGATAGCACATTAAAACCTTGCTTTGGCAAGTTGCCAAAAAGCCATAACCCCCCAAAGAATGGACAGTTTTATTTGAATGCTGGATTGCTTTACAGGAAAGCTGGGACAGGACCCAATGGGCATAGCCAGTTAGTACTGCCATCTATTTACAGGGACAAGGCTATGGAACTAGCACATGTTGGATCAGATGGTGGACACACGAAAATCGGTACTACCTGCCAAATGACATCAGTGCATCACTATTGGCCAGGCATTGCTGAAGACATAGTTCGGTATGTGACTGCCTGTGCACAATGTAGCAAGGAAAACCAAACACGTTGGGAAAATCAACAGGACCTAGGAAAGCATTGGGGCGGATGTAGGCCTGAAAATAAAAAGGTAGACATAGTGGATAGGATGGCACCATCTCACAAAGGGTCTACCAGACAACCAGTTACCATGGCAACTCTCCGTATCGTACAGGGAGGGGATACAACACGTCCCATACCGACAAGATTTACTAAATCATTTAGTTCGGAACACCAGGTACTGGAGCAAAATAGGAGTGTGGTTAGTCGACCACCCTTGATAAAGGACCTGCAGGGAAACCCCAGGAAAATAGGTAGTGGGAGAGTGTGCACTGCAAACCATTTGACTGATGCACAGCCAACTTCACTATACGGCTATTAAATTAGCATCAGTAGGGCACGGCAACATTGGTAGTTGGCCAGCCCATCACAGTCCATTGGAAGTACTGATACGGACATGGATTGATATATATATGTCATTTTTAAAGGGAGAATGGATTTCTTGGTGCAGGAAAATTTCATTTCCCCATAGGAATCATATTATAGGCTCTGAATGTTTTCTCTAGGGTAATGAGGAGATTATTGGATCCCTTACAAAACCCATCTGATCCGAACCAGGATGGAAAGAGGGAAGAATAGATTCCGGCTGGATGATTGCCTCGTTATTGGTCTCAGATTGAAGCTCGACATAAATCTCTCGCTTAAAAATTGGGGGGCTATCTGTAGCGTAGTCCTGAACCAATATCTAAGGGCAATTAACGAGAGCCTACATTGCCTACCTATATCGAAATAAGTCAACAAATGTTTTTGACCAATCGCTGCACGAGCTGAAACCCGTAGCCAGAACCATAAGCTGCAGGATAGCTGGATGGAATCTGTGTAAACGTGAATGTGTACTTGTGACTTCAGGCCAAAGGATAAGGTATGTCCCTCGGAACAGTGAGCACAATATAATAACAGGTATCATAAACTTTCATTAGATACATGGATTTAGTTGTAGAAGCATGGACACAGGAGTTTTGAGTGATTACATGCAGTATAACTTAGAGCGAAGACTGTTTTCCCCGGTTTCAACTGTGATTGCAAACGCTACAAGGGAGGCAGAAAAAAGGTTAGCGTGTTTACATGGTAGCGCCCCATTGGCCGGTTTAAACAAGACCTGGATGGAAAGAATCGGTTGGGAAACACCGGAAGAATAAATTATCGAAGTTTTGTATGATCGACAGATCGGGCAGAAAGGGTGGTTTTACAGAAATTTTTGTAAACATAAACTGACCCAGCCAACCAATAGGATCGCTTGTCTTCCTTTTGCCCGCTACTAGTAATAAAAAGGGGAAACAAATCTGGAATATTTCTCTTGAACCGCCAGAACCCAGCTCCTTCGCCATTTGCCAGTGAAGCAGACTGCATGGGTTTAATTAAAAGCCTGTTGAATCTGAGATTGTGGGTCAGAGGTATCCTGTCACTCATCTTGTAGCAGAGAAGAACATTGGTGTTGTACCTAGCGGTGTATGATTTAAACAAGCACCCTGTACCTACATCAGTTGGAAGAGTGGGGACCCTCAGTGTTGGGCTTCTCCATCTTATATTCTGGCTTCAAGGAAAAGGCGGAAGCGAAGAAGTTAAGTTCTATTAGACAAGACTGACTCGCAGAGCATTGGCGTACCACACCCGGTTATATAAGTAGTGATGAAAACAGTGATGAGTAAATTAGTCTGGAAGCTACATAACATAGAAATAGTTTGAACTCAAGTGATCTCAATAACAGTGTAGTCATTGTGACATTTTCAAAAGTTACATAACATAGACATATTGTGAAGTCAAGTGATATCAGAACAGTGAAGTCATTATGACAGTTGTCAATATCCCTTCCCCTAATACTGAAGATAAATTCAAGTACCATCATTAACATTGGTCCCAGAGGATTAGTTGCACTAAGACTTTTCATAACAAGGGAGCCTTAACAACTAGGAAAAAACTTTATTTTTAGTGATTGACTTTTATTTGGGGTAGATACATGCAACATCATCAGTGTGTTTTTATTTTTAGTGTTTGTGTTTACACAAACAAATTAAACAGATGACTGTACATAAATAAAATTAATAAATTGTAGTGCACTGGTTTTATTACTTTATGTCAGCTTGAATTACTTTGAATTTAATTAAATCCCCTAGATACTATAACAGCCCATAGGTATAATTCTGAGAGGGGCACCATAGAATTCTGGTACTGAATATTACTATCTCGGCCAGAAATTCTTTACAGCCTGACTTTATACCTATGAACTCTATACACCATTGCTCTTTTCTGAGAATGGGGTATTTCTTTTAAGACCAGATTCTTCTCTGGCAACTATCCTAGTATCACCTGATACACCTGGTTGTCTTATTCTTCATAATTAAGAAACCTCTCGCGACACCCTTAACAACTATTTTTGTTTATGTTTACAGATGTAAAGAACCCCTTAACAACTATTTTTGTTTATGTTTACAGGTGTAAAGAGCCCCTTAACAACTATTTTTGTTTATGTTTACAGGTGTAAAGAGCCCCTTAACAATTATTTTTGTTTCTGTTTACAGGTGTAAAGAGCCCCTTAACAACTATTTTTGTTTATGTTTACAGGTGTAAAGAACCCCTTAACAACTATTTATGTTTATGTTTACAGGTGTAAAGAACCCCTTAACAACTATTTTTGTTTATGTTTACAGGTGTAAAGAACCCCTTAACAACTATTTTTGTGTATGTTTACAGATATAAAGAACCCCTTAACAGCTATTTTTGTTAATGTTTACAGTTGTAAAGAACCCCTTAACGACTATTTTTGTCCCGCTTAATTTGACACCTCAACAAACAGATTTGTATTGTCATTCCATTAAGAGTGTTCCCTCTTAACGTGTGGTTTTAACAAATTGGGCAGCCACCTTATCATCTTGATCATTTTGTGTTAAACCGTTCAAAAACAATTTACTTCGGTATGTTATTGGTTCATGCACATCAATTTTTAAAAACTTTTTCTTTGTCGCGCGCTACTAATTTCGTGATAGAGTATTAAAAAAATAAAAATAAAACCAAAGTATTTGTTTTATGTAACACCCAAGCAGCGAAGTTACACATGTGCGTTGCGCACCTTTTTATCTGGCGCAAGTTACTATTTTGAGTGTGACCCACCGACGTAACATACATCGGTAATTATGTTAGATAGAAGAGGAGAGATCTGTTTACGTTAATTTTTGAGTGAGAAGAGGTTCTTAACCGTCACCGGACAGTCTAACCGAAACAGTGGGAAGAAACATTGCATTAGACGTTGCCAGAACATACGGCAATAAGTGTTTTGCTGTGCCGATTGGCAGTCAAAATCAAAATTAAAATTATATCAGAGCTGTGTGCTCTCTGGGCTTCTCTATGGTGCGGAATGCTGGAGAGTTACAGAGAAGAAAATGTCAAAATTGTCCTCATTTCACACAACATCCTAAGAAAAATTCACCGCATCTTTTGGCCGAATACCATCACCAGCCAAGATCTGCTTACTCGGAGCAAGCAGGAGGACATGCACACCTTCATAGCTGGCAGACGCTGGAGCTGGGTTGGCCATGTCCTCAGAAGAGACCCTGATGCCATCACAAGAACAGCAATGCTTTGGACCCCTGAAGGAAAACGAAAGAGAGGCCGATCAAAAACAACCTTGCGAAGGACTGTGGAGGCTGAGATGCAAAGAATGAACCAGAGGTGGGGCACTGTACGAAGGATGGCCACTGACCGAGCAAAGTGGAATCAATTTGTTGTTGCCCTACAAGACGCCACTAGGCGTGATGACCACTGACTGCTTTGACGGTCGGCGGCTAAGGATCAAAGAAGAAGAAGATAGTTGGTGAGCCATCGTGGATGGCAAAAAATGCACAGTATGCCACTCGCCTCTTACTCTTAGCATGGGAACATATGTGATGATCCTTTAAATGCCAGCCAAGCTGGAGAAACTGGAGCTCATGACTTAAACTGAACACGTTTCGGATTGGCAGAAAAGGCACAAGAAAAGCCTAGATCTACAGTATAGATGATACCAAGGACTCATTAAACTGGTATTGGCTGCAAAAGAGCGAGAAGCTCAGCAGCCCTAGTTAAACAACAATTACATCTCCACTTTTGGCCAAAAATTGACCCAAGGTTATGAATCGACATTACGTAGTTTAATATACACAATATCATACGGTTAGCAGTTGGGATCCTCATACAACATTTCATTTTAATGTGACACTTCCTTCTTTTCAACTACTAACCCAAAAACTTTTAACACGTTTTTTCTCAAAACAAGCACGTGAATGGCTCATACACCAGAAAACAAACACATGAATGGCTCATACACCAGAAAACAAACACGTGAATGGCTCATACACCAGAAAACAAACACGTGAATGGCTCATACACCAGAAAACAAACACTTGAATGGCTCATACACCAGAAAACAAACATGTGAATGGCTCATACACCAGAAAACAAACACGTGAATGGCTCATACACCAGAAAACAAACAAGCCTAGAACGTCCAACGTTTTACACATCGTACATGCATTACTGAGCCGTGGTAGTACAGTGGTTAGTTTACTAGCTTCCTAGCTTGGTGCTCCAGGGTTCGATCCCCAGTTGAGATGGGAATTTTTAGACCACAAACGTCTCCGGGGTCGACCCAGCCTCAAAGATTGGGTACCAGAGCAACTCTGGGAAGGTCAAGGCCGTAGTCGTGATGCTAATCACATCACCCCTAGTGTGCCGATGGTCAAGAAAATAAGGGCCAAACACCATATTCCCAATATACCTCAATGGGCGTGTAACGGGATCCTTTTTTAACCCTTACTTGCACTACCATGCAAGCAATTTTCTATCATTATGATTAGACGCTAGAGGTATGTTTTAATAACTGTTTGCTTCTGCTATTCATGAAGCTCTCATCAGTCATACACGAACAATTTTTCAACTGTTCAAAACACTGATTTTTCTCGCGAAACTGTGGTGAGAACATTCTTTGATCCATGGGATGATTTACTTTGTAATTTTCTTTACCTGACAACTGTGATGGATCATCTCGGAACAGCTAAAGAAAATGAACATAGCTTTTAATATACAGCATAGCACAAGCGTCCCTACAGTATTTTGTACCCGGGGTGGGTCCTGTCTTTGGCACCCACCACCATAAAGGAAAACACATGCAAATATATTTTTAACAGTAAGTAAGCCTACTATCATAATAGTGTCTTATGGTAGCCCTTTCCAGTCTTTCACCCTGGACGGACCGTCCCCTCAAACCCTCTTAGTACGCCTCTGCAGCACAGACCATTACTATTTCTGAGATCCTTAATGCGAGTAGTATTACAAAAAAATAATTGAAGTCTGACTGTTCTGTTTAAAAAGCGTGTATAAATCAATATACTACTCTGGACACGTTCATTTTCGAAGAACTTGTTCGCACCAGTTGTCAGAAATTGACCCACTTGGCGAAAGATACATAATTGGCGGTACATTCCCCCCCCCCCCCCCCCCCCCCCCCCCCCCCCCCCCCCGCATTTTGATGAAAGATGTTAACACATTTACTGAGGCAGCTGGCTGCATTTTACAAAACTGTTTTTTTTTTTTTCAAAGTGACACGTTAAATGCTTTAAAAAATAAACAAGTTATAACTATGCAACATATTTTTATTGTCAGGAAAAAACATTATTAAAAAACTGTACCTTCTGATTCCAAACTATGTTACTGTTAACATAATTTGCTTTAAACTGAAGTGCCGTATTACGCTATTGATAACATCGACACTGTTGATATTTACCGTCGTGTGTAGTAAATATTGTAAGATATAATGAGACGTGGCTGGCTGTCATACATTCTCACTTTATGAAGCTTAATCACGAAGACCAAACACACACTGGATACATACAATATATTTAATTCGCCATCTTAGAAGCAGGAAGTCGGAAGAAAAGAATTAGCCTAAGGGCAAGTAACTCTAGTGGGAAACAAACTAAACAACAAGATAAACATCGAGACAAGATATGCACACGAAGACCACATCAACAGACACTTTTTTTTTCTTCTTTTACATTAATGAAGAAAAATATCATGTTCAACCTCTAATGGGTTATAATTAAGATATATTTTGTTTCAAATTCCAAATAATATGAACAACTGCCGATATGAGAAAGTGGCATCATATTTGTCAAATCATTGTAAATAGGGACAATCACAATTATGCTTTTACGTTAAATAAATAAACAAAAAATATTTTAAAAAAAACAAACAAACAAACAAAATCAAGAAAGAAACTCTGAACAAGGATAATTCCTGTTTTTATTTTTTGAATTTATTTCAAATACGAATTTATTCTTGAAAGTTCATAGTCAACATTCCTTTCTTAAAAGGCACATTTTTTTACTCAAAAAAAAAAAAAAAAAAGTGGCAACATTGGCAACTACTAAATTTGTTCGCAGGCTGGAGGAATCCATATTGTAAGTTTTGAAAATTGTCTTTATTTATTAACAGATCGAGGAATGTGAACATTTGTCATCTTCAAGCACCGTGCTCGGTGCCGTAGGTGACCATGACGGTTGAAAATTTCTTTCGCTTGATGTTGTTTATCAATTTCGTTGTTAAAGGACAGTGTTACTGGCGACGTCCACGTTGGATTTGAAATTGTATTTTTAATGCGACCTCAGTGTTTGTCGGACGTTATTTTTGACAAAGCTCGAAACTGTGTTGGCGATAGGCTCACTCTTTCTATCCTATGTAGTTTTGAACTATTTATTTGACCCATTCACCAAAATGTCAAAGCAATTATATAGTATACACATTAAAGCAGTTCGCTGAACACTGACGTGTGGCACATGCTGAAAGGATATAGTAGTCTATAACAGATAATACATCTTTTCACAGCAGAGATGGTTGCAATTGTGAAAGCTCTGGAAATCTTCTCTAGCAACTCTCCTCATAAATTGACAGTATTAACTGTCTCACTTCTCTAGCAACTCTCCTCATAAATCGACAATATTAACTGTCTCACTTTCTGCTATTTTCTCTAGCAACTCTTCTCATAAACTGACAATATTAACTGTCTCACTTTCTGCTATTTTCTCTAGCAACTCTCCTCATAAATTGACAGTATTAACAGACTCACTTTCTGCTATTTTCTCTAGCAACTCTCCTCATAAATTGACAATATTAACAGACTCACTTTCTGCTATTTTCTCTAGCAACTCTCCTCATAAATTGACAATATTAACTGTCTCACTTTCTGCTATTCAAGCTATAAGAAACTTACGAGAATGCAGTAGACCTGATAAAGCAGAAGAGATATTACTGGCAAATACTTCCTTAAGGTCCATAGGATGTTCTGTTCTTATAGCTTGGATACCTTCACACATAGATAAACTAGTGGATTCTTGCAGAGGATTTGAAAGGTAATGGATGGGGTGCAAGCACTAAGACAATGCTGACTTTTTAAAAATCTTTTGTAAGAGGAAAAATAGATTATGGAAGTATAGTATATATGACTGCTGCACACAGTAACAAGATTAAATTAGACAGAATTCAGCATGAGGCTTTATGTACAATAGCAGGTGCAATCAGATCAACGTCAATGGGAGCTATTGAGATGGCTTTAGGAATTCTACCCTTAGAATTATGGAGAAAGGAGTTAAGACTAAATTACATGAACAGAGTTATTTTAGATAAGTCTCACCCAGCACATACAACTATGATAGGAAACTCTTTACAGAGCGATACAACAGGAAGCATTCTGATCATCAGAAGACGTCCCCCCATCCGACAAGTGTTTCGGCCCAATATACTCCTTTACACTCTAAAGGGGGTGGGCCCATTGGGTCATGACTCCCAAGCGTCTCAGCTTCCTGTTTTCTTGTATTGAAAATGAACCCATTTCACTTATGGTAGCAACTTTAAAATCCACAACTCCGCCAGCCGTGGAGGCAATTGTGAAAGTAAGAAAGAGAAGACAAATTATTCCGTTTGTTCCGTCGCACACACTGAGACACCATCGCAAAGTCAACGAGTCTAGCCACTGCGCGGTCGCCACTGAAATTCTGATACTGACACCCCTTATAGTATACACCGCCTGTCACCCCTGAGTTACAGCCCGTTCACTAGACAAGTGCCAGATGCCAACTAACAACTCAGGCCAATCCAATGAATACCAGTAGATACCCTACACGATGGAAGTATATGGAGGAAATTGTCCATCTGGGTACATTAATTACATCAATTAATAACAGTTGTGAATACAAGCCAGTGATTCCACCCTGGGAGATCAAGAAATCAGACACGGACTACCACCTAGCAGAAATACTTAAGAAAACAAATAATTAAGAAAATATTAAAAACACAGCCAATAAATATATACAACAAATATCAAAAGACAGCATTACTGTGTACACAGATGGATCCAAGGAAGAGGATGGCAAATTGGGGATAGGAATATATATTCCAATAGGGAAGATGGCGAAAGAATATAGCATCACGGAAAATACATCCATTGTCACTGCAGAGATGGTGGCAATACTAAAAGCACTAGAAATATTCTCTAATAACCCTCCCAAAAAACTAACAGTTTTAACTGACTCTCTTTCAACAATTAAAGCACTTAGAAACTTATGATAATGTAGTAGACCTGATAAAGCAGAGGAGATATTTCTGGCTACTACATACTTATATTCCAGAGGATGTTCAATCTTAATTGCTTGGATACCTTCACATGTTGGCATAGAAGGAAATGAAGAAGCCAAGAAAGGTAAATCTGATAAAAATCTAATAAATGTAGGGACGAGTAAATCAGAAATTAAGAGCTTAATTAAAGATTTAATAACAGATGAATAGAAAGCAGAGTGGGATAACAATCTGAAAGGAAGACATGCATATAAGATGTTCAAGGCTCCAACAAGAAAATGTCAGATATCTAGAGAATTAAAAATTCCCAGTAATAAGAAACTTCTCAGACTACAGCTGGGAAAGGGCTATTTCAGAATAGAAGAACCTTACTGTGCAGGATGTCTTCAAGACAATAATATAGAACATTTCTTGTTAAAATGTAAGAGTTATGAACAAATGAATATACCAATATTAAATTATTTGCAAGCATCAAACTTACCTACAAATATAGAAGAGGTGTTAAGAATAGACAGACCTAGGGAGCTGCGTAATATAGTCAAAAAATATTTTACACGAACAAATGTTAATATATAGTGGTTGGGAATGGGAAGGTCTGATGCTGTTCTCACAATTCATCATTCATAACCCTCCACTCCCAAAGGAGCATAGGCCTTCAACAAACACATGCCAAGTCCTCCTGTCACGTGCCATCATCTCAAGTTCTTTCCACGTCCTCATCATTTTCACTTCTGTTTCCAGCTCTCTGCTCCATGTGCTTCTTGGTCTACCTCTGCCTCTCTTGCCCTGGGGGTTCCAGAACAAGGACTGCCTTGTAATGCTATCAACAGGTTTCCTCAGTGTGTGTCCTATCCATCACCATCATCTTCTTCTCATCTCTTGTTTTACTGGCACTTGTCTAGTTCTTGTCATCAGTTCCACGTTGGTAACCTTGTCATACCATTTTAATCCCTCTATTCTACGCAAACACCCATTTATAAAAGTCTGTAGCTTTTTGGTTGTTGTCTTTGTTGTTCTTTATGTCTCAGAGCCATACAATAGGACTGACTTCACATTTGAGTTCAAGATTCTTAATTTCGTGTTGGATCCGATTTCTCTTGATCTCCATATATTTCCCAATGCAACGAAAGCTCCTCTTGCTTTTTGTATTCTTAATTTGATATCACTGTCTGTCCTTCCAACTTTGTCTATATGGCTGCCAAGATATGTGTACAATTCCACATCTTGTATTGGTGTTTCTTCAAGTTCAACCCTGTTATCATTACCTGCATTTGTTCTCATTATTTTTGTCTTTTCCTTGTGTATTTTCAGACCCAATTGCTGTGACCTCTCATCGAGTGTTTTCAATTTGTCCTGCATCTGATTACCGTTATGTGACAGAAGAGCCAAGCCATCAGCAAAATCCAGATCATCCAACTGCTTAGTCAGAGTCTCGTAGTAAGTTCTTACAATGTTTAAGACTTTTAACAGATGAAAGTCAATTAAATATCTGTTGAAGTCAGTTATATAACTGGAACCACCAGGCCTTTACATCCCTCCACTTTAATATTATTGTTGTTTAGAGTTTCTTCTTGATTTTGTTTTTGTTCATTTGTATTTTAACATACAAGCATAATTGATAATTGTGATTGTCCCTATTTACAATGATTTGACAAATGTGATGCCACTTTCTTATATCAGCAGTTGTTCATATTATTTGGAATTGAAAACAATATACGTCCCCATTATAACCCATCAGAGGTTGAACAGGATATTGTACTTCATTAATTTAAAAAAAAAAAATGTTGGCAAAGATGGAAACGAAAAGGCGGATACAGAAGCTAAGAAAAGAACAAATATTAGAAACCAAATAAATGTTGGGATGAGTAAAAGAGAAATCAAAAACTTGATTAAAATAAAAATAACTGAGGAATGGACAGTAGAGTGGGATGGAAGTCTGAAGGGCAAACTTGCATATAAATTGTTCAACGCTCCAACAAGAACGTGCCAGAGAACTAAAAATTCCTAGCAGTAAGAAAGTTCTTAGACTGCAACTAGGAATGGGCTATTTTAGAATAGAAGAACCATACTGTGCAGACTGTCTAGAAAAAAAATGATATAGAGCATTTCCTATTAAAATATAGGAAGTATGAACAACAGAGAAAACCAATATTAGGTTATTTATAATAATAATAATAATAATAGCCCCTTCAGTCATAACTGACTATGGGAATGCGCCCCTGAGGTGACAGCCCTCAACTGCTTATTTTCCTGGTGCTCCTTTCGACGTTTTCTCCTCACCTCTGCTTCTTGTGTGAGCCTCTCTTCGCCCAATCTGAGGTGGTGCCGTAAATAGCATCGCCACTTTGTGCGATCGGCAGCTTCATCCTCCCATGTTGCTGGATCCATGTCCAGTGCCCTCATATCTCTCTTGCACACATCTTTGAACCTCAGCTGTGGTCGCCCAACTGTTCTCTTGCCATCTGCTAATTGTCCGTAGAAGATATCTTTTGGGATGCGACCATCTTCCATGCGGCGAACATGGCCAAGCCAGCGAAGTCTGCGCTGTCTAAGCAGCGTATACATACTTTGAAGGCCAGCACGTGACAACACCTCGACATTTGTCACTTTATCTTTCCACGAGATGCCGAGGATGCGGCGTAGACACCGCAAATGGAAGGTATTGAGCCTTCTTTCTTGCTTAGCATAGGTCGTCCAGGTCTCGCTGCCATATAGGAGTGTGCTGGTGACGCAGGCATTATATACCGCAGCTTTGGTCTTCATTGTGAGTTTAGAGTTTCCCCAAACACGCGATGTGAGGCGGGCAAAGGTAGCTGCAGCTTTGCCAATGCGGCTGTCGATTTCTGTATCCAGTGAGAGTTTGTCATTGATGGTAGACCCTAGGTATGTGAAGTGGTGCACCACTGCCAATTCATAGTTATCGATAGTGATAACTGGTGCAGCACCCACATCCTGACTCAGCACATTCGTTTTCTTTAGACTTATTGTGAGGCCAAAGTCCTTGCATGCTTTAGTGAAGCGATTCATCAAGCTCTGAAGCTCCTGTTGGCTTTGAGTGACGACTGCAGCATCATCAGCGAACAACAAGTCTCTTATAGTGACCCTTCTGATTTTTGTTTTTGCCTTCAGCCTTGAAAGATTAAACAGACGGCCATCTGACCTAGTGTGAAGGCATATTCCTTCAGTTGCATCTCTGAATGCATGTTTCAAGAGTAAGGCAAAGAAGATTCCGAAGAGGGTCGGAGCCAGAACACAGCCTTGTTTAACGCCACTTCGTATATCAAAGGGCTGTGACGTGCTTCCAGCATATTGGACTGTTCCCTTCATGTCGTCATGGAATGACTTTATCATTTCCAGCATTTTAGAAGGGCAGCCTATTTTCAGGAGGATTTTAAAGAGTCCATCCCTACTAACCAGGTCGAATGCTTTTGTGAGGTCTATAAAGGCGATATATAATGGTCTTTTCTGCTCTCTTGATTTTTCCTGAAGCTGGCGGAGAGAAGATCATGTCTGTTGTTGATCTGCCAGCTCGGAATCCACACTGTGCCTCTGGATATATGCGCTCAGCTAACTTGTGTAGTCGCATTAAGATGACTTTGGCAAAAACCTTACCAACAATACTAAGAAGAGAGATGCCTCTGTAGTTATTGCAATCACTTCTGTCTCCTTTATTTTTATACAGTGTTACAATCTTGGCATCTCGCATGTCTTGAGGAATAGTTGTCTCTTCCCAGCACTGGCACAGCATCCTATGCAGGGGATGTAATAGCGTGCTCTTACAGCATTTGATTAAATCAGGAGGAATCCCATCACTGCCTGGTGCTTTGCCAGAGGCCAAGCTATCAATGGCCTTACTGAGTTCCTCTAATGTTGGTTCGGCATCCAGCTCCTCCATAGTTGGCAGACTATTGACAGCATCAAGGGCTGCAGGCGTAACGGTATTGTCTCTAGCGTAAAGCTCAGAGTAGTGCTCGACCCACCTCTCCATCTGCTTACCCTTATCGGTTAGCTTCTCTCCGCTGATGGTTTTTAGCGGTGCCGTCTTACTTTTATGGGGGCCAAGTGCTTTCTTTATACCGTCATACATTTGTCTAATGTTGCCTGTTTGCGCTGCGATCTGGATGCTCTCACTGAGCTGGAGCCAATAGTCATTTGCACAGCGTCGAGCAGTTTGTTGAACTTTGCTTCTCGTAGCCCTCAGGATCTGTAGGGTTCTGGCACTCGGTGAACGTTTGTATTCATTCATAGCACTGCGCTTAGCTTCAATAACAGGTGCCATCACATCTGATGAAGCGTCAAACCAGTCATTTGACTTTGCTGTTTTCTTACCAAAGGTGGCAAGTGCAGTACTTTGAATGGTGTTCCGTAGATGCTCCCAGTTCTCTGTAATAGTATCACCATGCTGAGGGCTCTTGGCAGTAATATAGACAAAGTTGGAGGGACAGACAGCGATATCAAAATAAGAATACAAAAGGCAAGAGGAGCTTTCATTGCATTGGGAAATATATGGAGATCAAGAGAAATAGGATCCAACACGAAAATAAGAATCTTCAACTCAAATGTGAAGTCAGTCCTATTGTATGGCTCGGAGACATGGAGAACAACAAAGACAACAACCAAAAAGCTACAGACTTTCATAAATGGGTGCTTGCGTAGAATAGAGGGATTGAAATGGTATGACAAGGTTACCAACGTGGAACTGATGACAAGAACTAGACAAGTGCCGGTGGAACAAGAGATGAGAAGAAGACGATGGCGATGGATAGGACACACACTGAGGAAACCTGTTGATAGCATTACAAGACAGTCCTTGTTCTGGAACCCCCAGGGCAAGAGAGGCAGAGGAAGACCAAGAAGTACATGGAGAAGAGAGTTGGAAACAGAGGTGAAAATGATGAGGAAAACGTGGAAAGAACTTGAGATGATGGCACGGGACAGGAGGACTTGGCATGTGTTTGTTGAAGGCCTATGCTCCTTTGGGAGTGGAGGGTTATGAATGAATGAATGCTGAGGGCTACTGAGCACTTTCTTGAAGGTCGCAGTGAATTGAGCGATCATGAAAGGGTCTGACATCTTGCTGGTATCAATGCGTGGTTTCCCTTCATGTCTGACACGATAGAGTTTTCTTGGTTGTGCTCTAATTTTGCAGCAAACCAAGGAGTGATCTTTGTCACAGTCTGCACTATGGTACGAGCGCGTGGAGAGCACAGATCTGAGGAGTGGCCTTCTGACGAGAATCAGGTCAAGTTGGTGCCATTGCTTGGATCGTGGGTGTCTCCATGACACCTTATGCTGGGGTTTTGTCTCAAAGTAGGTGTTGGTCACGCAGAGATCATGGTGGACGCACAACTCTAAGAGCCGTTGTCCATTTTCATTCATCTTGCCAATACCAAACCTGCCCAGACATGAAGGCCATGAAACATTATCGGCACCCACTCTAGCGTTAAAGTCACCAAGGAGAACAAGCTGTTCTTGCCTATGTATGCTTTTGATTACTGCTGCTAGATTCTCGTAGAACTCATCTTTAGCTTCTGAGGCAGAGTACAGAGTAGGAGCATACACACTGACAAGGGTGATGGGACCTGTGCTAGTTTGCAGGCGGAGCGTTAACAGGCGTTCTGATCCATTCTCGCCTGGTTCAACCATTTTAGTTAGCGATTTTTTGACCGCAAAACCTACTCCGTGTTCTCTAGCTTTATTAAGATCTTTCCCTTGCCAATAAAATGTGTAGTCCTTCTCGCTCACCGTTCCAGAGCCCGCCAGGCGCGTTTCCTGAAGTGCAGCTATATCCACCTGAAGTCGTTTAAGCTCATCATTAATTATGGCTGTCTTCCTTACATCGTTTGCATCCTGTAGGTTTTCAGATAGTCCAGTCAACATAGTCCAGACGTTCCAGCATCCCAATCTGAGAGTTTGCTTATTTCTATTTTTTCGATAATTGCTTGGTGCAAAATTTTCTGTCCGCAGTTCGGGTTTGACCCTAATCCCCATGCACCCAATGGGGAAAGCAGACAGTGGCGGGACAACACCTTATTGACTGGGGGCTGCCCAGTTTGAAGCGGGCGGTAGCTGTCCAGTGAGATCCTAGAACCTCTCCCACTGTCGGAAGTAGCCCCTGGCGCCATGCCCTACGCCAATTGGGCAAAAGGCTTATAACCGGTAACTGCTACTTCCCGTGTTTTGCCCGACACCTATAGGGTGAAGCTGGAGTGTCCTCTCCAGGGCGCGAGCTTGGGCACAGTTATATGGAGATCAAGCTGTTGCCCATGCAGCATGTTCCCCCTCTCCACACAGCCGGTAGATCCAAAGGAACGGCAGTAGCCGATACAGTTTGGTACCAGCCATGTCGCAGGAGTTGCCAGAATATTGTCGAATCAACATTAGACTGCCTTAGGGACTCCGACTCCGGATTTATCCTCAGGGTTTACTCCCGAAGCCAATTCCACAAATGGATATTCCCGCAAGGCAACGGTGGTTTGAATTCAGAGTTCCTTCTCTTAGATAAGCTACCAACCAAGGATCACGAGCCCTATCTGCCCGAAGCTGCTGGTTTTAAGGCACCAGTCACTCGCCTTTGCCCCTTCTCCCGTCAGTGGAAACAGTTCCGCCAGGCTCAAATTGAGCCACACGTGAAGGCCGGGAGCTGGACTTGGTTGTCAGAGGCTGTAGGTTATTTACAGGCATGTGATGCATCCATAACTGTGGAGCAGGTATTGAGAATAGATAGACCTAGAGAATTGCACAATATGTTAAACAGTATGTAACGAGAACTAAAATTAATATATAAGGATCAATGATGGTGGGAGGAAAAGGTTTAGTCTGATAGGGTGCTTGTATGGCTGATGTCAGATAATTGGTGGATTTGATGCAATCTTGGACACACATACACACTCCCCCCCCCCCCCCCCTTTTTTTTTCTCACCCATTTTCACCTTGTTAAGAACAGGGTATTTGTGAAAGACTTCATTTTAGTTATTTTTTTATTTGTTTGTCTTTCTTTATTTGTCTTGGTTTATTAGTGTCTTTATTTTTTTATTTGTTTGTCTTTCTTTATTTGTCTTGGTTTATTAGTGTCTTTATTTTTTTATTTGTTTGTCTTTCTTTATTTGTCTTGGTTTATTAGTGTCTTTATTTTTTTATTTGTTTGTCTTTCTTTATTTGTCTTGGTTTATTAGTGTCTTTATTTTTTTATTTGTTTGTCTTTCTTTATTTGTCTTGGTTTATTAGTGTCTTTATTTTTTTATTTGTTTGTCTTTCTTTATTTGTCTTGGTTTATTAGTGTCTTTATTTTTTTATTTGTCTTTCTTTATTTGTCTTGGTTTATTAGTGTCTTTATTTTTTTATTTGTTTGTCTTTCTTTATTTGTCTTGGTTTATTAGTGTCTTTATTTTTTATTTGTTTGTCTTTCTTTATTTGTCTTGGTTTATTAGTGTCTTTATTTTTTTATTTGTTTGTCTTTCTTTATTTGTCTTGGTTTATTAGTGTCTTTATTTTTTTATTTGTTTGTCTTTCTTTATTTGTCTTGGTTTATTAGTGTCTTTATTTTTTTATTTGTTTGTCTTTCTTTATTTGTCTTGGTTTATTAGTGTCTTTATTTTTTTATTTGTTTGTCTTTCTTTATTTGTCTTGGTTTATTAGTGTCTTTATTTTTTTATTTGTCTTTCTTTATTTGTCTTGGTTTATTAGTGTCTTTATTTTTTTATTTGTTTGTCTTTCTTTATTTGTCTTGGTTTATTAGTGTCTTTATTTTTTTATTTGTTTGTCTTTCTTTATTTGTCTTGGTTTATTAGTGTCTTTATTTTTTTATTTGTTTGTCTTTCTTTATTTGTCTTGGTTTATTAGTGTCTTTATTTTTTTATTTGTTTGTCTTTCTTTATTTGTCTTGGTTTATTAGTGTCTTTATTTTTTTATTTGTCTTTCTTTATTTGTCTTGGTTTATTAGTGTCTTTATTTTTTTATTTGTTTGTCTTTCTTTATTTGTCTTGGTTTATTAGTGTCTTTATTTTTTTATTTGTTTGTCTTTCTTTATTTGTCTTGGTTTATTAGTGTCTTTATTTTTTTATTTGTTTGTCTTTCTTTATTTGTCTTATTTTATTAGTGTCTTTATTTTTTTATTTGTTTGTCTTTCTTTATTTGTCTTGGTTTAATAGTGTCTTTATTTTTTTATTTGTTTGTCTTTCTTTATTTGTCTTGGTTTATTAGTGTCTTTATTTTTTTATTTGTTTGTCTTTCTTTATTTGTCTTGGTTTATTAGTGTCTTTATTTTTTTATTTGTCTTTCTTTATTTGTCTTGGTTTATTAGTGTCTTTATTTTTTTATTTGTTTGTCTTTCTTTATTTGTCTTGGTTTATTAGTGTCTTTATTTTTTTATTTGTTTGTCTTTCTTTATTTGTCTTGGTTTATTAGTGTCTTTATTTTTTTATTTGTTTGTCTTTCTTTATTTGTCTTGGTTTATTAGTGTCTTTATTTTTTTATTTGTTTGTCTTTCTTTATTTGTCTTGGTTTATTAGTGTCTTTATTTTTTTATTTGTTTGTCTTTCTTTATTTGTCTTGGTTTATTAGTGTCTTTATTTTTTTATTTGTCTTTCTTTATTTGTCTTGGTTTATTAGTGTCTTTATTTTTTTATTTGTTTGTCTTTCTTTATTTGTCTTGGTTTATTAGTGTCTTTATTTTTTTATTTGTTTGTCTTTCTTTATTTGTCTTGGTTTATTAGTGTCTTTATTTTTTTATTTGTTTGTCTTTCTTTATTTGTCTTATTTTATTAGTGTCTTTATTTTTTTATTTGTTTGTCTTTCTTTATTTGTCTTGGTTTAATAGTGTCTTTATTTTTTTATTTGTTTGTCTTTCTTTATTTGTCTTGGTTTATTAGTGTCTTTATTTTTTTATTTGTTTGTCTTTCTTTATTTGTCTTGGTTTATTAGTGTCTTTATGTTTTTATTTGTTTGTCTTTCTTTATTTGTCTTGGTTTATTAGTGTCTTTATTTTTTTATTTGTTTGTCTTTCTTTATTTGTCTTGGTTTATTAGTGTCTTTATTTTTTTATTTGTTTGTCTTTCTTTATTTGTCTTGGTTTATTAGTGTCTTTATTTTTTTATTTGTTTGTCTTTCTTTATTTGTCTTATTTTATTAGTGTCTTTATTTTTTTATTTGTTTGTCTTTCTTTATTTGTCTTGGTTTAATAGTGTCTTTATTTTTTTATTTGTTTGTCTTTCTTTATTTGTCTTGGTTTATTAGTGTCTTTATTTTTTTATTTGTTTGTCTTTCTTTATTTGTCTTGGTTTATTAGTGTCTTTATGTTTTTATTTGTTTGTCTTTCTTTATTTGTCTTGGTTTATTAGTGTCTTTATTTTTTTATTTGTTTGTCTTTCTTTATTTGTCTTGGTTTATTAGTGTCTTTATTTTTTTATTTGTTTGTCTTTCTTTATTTGTCTTGGTTTATTAGTGTCTTTATGTTTTTATTAACTTTTTAAATTTGTTTGTTTGTTTTTTTTAAATTTTTAATGTTTGTTTGTTGGAAAGGGGAGGTCACACACACACACACACACACACACACACACACACACACACACACATACATTCACACAATTTTGGTATTGATTTATTCTATTTGGACTGAGAGTGGAGGGGGGAAGAAGATACAATATTTAAATATGGAAAATTAGATTTATTGTCTTGAATTTATTACACTATATATTGTAATTATAACCCATCAAGGGTTGAACGAGATACTTTGTTTAAAAAACAAACTGAACACTGAGGAGGTACAGACAGCATTGGCATAGCTGGCAGTCTTTTTCAGGACAAGTCCTTTTCAGGGCTTCATGACGCTAGCAGATAAATGATGTTAGTTCTTTTTAGAACCTATTGTCTATCAACCCTAGTTGGGCTTGTAGTCCTTTTCAAAGATATTTCATGCTAGCTGGTGGAAGATTGTAGTCATTTTCTAGGCTTATATTTCATCAACACAGCACTTCACTTAACAGAGTACACTTATTTTTTAAAGGTAAATTGTGCTTGGCTATAACCAATGTAGAAAAAGACAAAGATTATGAGAATAAATGCAAGAAATGATAACAAGGTTAAATTTGAAAAAACACCACTAAAAGATGTAGAATCATACACATATCTTGGAAGTAATATAGAAAAAGTTGGAGGGAAAGACAGTGATATCAAAATAAGAATACAAAAAGCAAGAGGAGCTTTCATTGCATTGGGAAACATGGAGAACAAGAGAAATCAAGTCCAACATGAAAATAAGAATCTTCAACTCAAATGTGAAGTCAGTCCTATTGTATGGCTCTGAGACATGGAGAACAACAAAAACAACAACCAAAAAGCTACAGACTTTTATAAACGGGTGCTTGCATAGAATAGAAGGACTGAAATGGTATGACAAAGTCACAAATGTGGAATTGATGACAAGAACCAGACAAGTGCCAGTGGAACAAGAGCTGAGAAGAAGACGCTGGCGATGGATAAGACACACATTGAGGAAACCTGTTGATAGCATTACAAGGCAGTCTTTGTTCTGGAATCCACAGGGAAAGAGAGGCAGAGGTAGACCAAAAAACACATGGAGAAGAGAACTGGATACAGAGGTGAAAATGATGAGGAAAACATGGAAAGAACTTGAGCGGATGGCACAGGACACGAAGACTTGGCATGTGTTTGTTGAAGGTCTATGCTCCTTGGGGAGCTAAAGGGTATTGATTGATTGATTGATAACCAACAGACTTTAGAGTAGGTTGAAAGTGACATGCCTCGGCTTAAGAAGGTGAATCGTTAAACAACAACTACATTATGTTAGTACGTGCATATGTTGTATATAAAAACATGAAACTGGCTGAGGAATCTTGTGAAATGATATAAATTGTTAATTGGTGTAAAAAAGTAGGCCCTATCTGTCAAACCTTGTGAAGTGTAGGCCTGACTGAAAAAAATAAAAGAGGTAAGATTGCAGACATACACTTAAATAATTATTGGCAATAAAATGTTCAAAATATCAGTGCACATTTAGTCTAAAACTTAACCTACACGTGTTTATCACAGTCAGTTCAAAGATGTTATTTTATTATTTATGAAAACGACATTTCTTTCAAAATAGGCACCCAAAATTGATGCAGAATTTCTCTTTAGGTGATGTTTTAAAAACAGGCAGTAGATACATAACATATATTATTTCAGTAAGTGCTTTTGGTATATATAAAAAATATAGGAAATCAAACGAAAAATTTGTGAAATGCTTTAAATCATTATTTGGTATGAAAATATTTGTGTGTTATTTCCTTGTGAAGTGCAGATGTCATAAAAAATAATGAAAACTAAATAAAGAACATTGTGTCCTTCACTTAAATATTTCAGCTCCAGTTTAATCTATGGCAATAAAATGTTCACAATATCAATACACATTTAGTTTGAAACATATCTACATATTTGTATTATCACTTCACTTATGTCATTTTTTTAAAGAGAACTACATATTTTTTAAATAAAAATGGGAAAAGGGTTTAGAAATCTTGTGAAATGTTTTAAAATTATTATATTATATAAAAAAATGTCTGTGTCTTGTGAACTGTAGACCTGATTGAAAATAACAGTATAAAAATTAAGTAATTGCCTCTTCTTCTTCTTCTTTTATCCTTAGCCGCCGACTGTCAAAGCAGTCAGTGGCCATTACACCTGGTGGCATCTTGTAGGACAGCAACAAATTGATTCCACTTCGCTCGGTCGGTGGCCATCCTTTGTCATTCATTCATAACCCTCCACTCCCAAAGGAGCATAGGCCTTCAACAAACACATGCCAAGTCCTCCTGTCCCGTGCCATCATCTCAAGTTCTTTCCATGTTCTCCTCATCATTTTCACCTGTTTCCAACTCTCTTCTCCCTGTACTTCTTGGTCTTCCTCTGCCTCTCTTGCCCTGGGGGTTCCAGAACAAGGACTGCCTTGTAATACTATCAACAGGTTTCCTCAGCATGTGTCCTATCCATCGCCATCGTCTTCTTCTTATCTCTTGTTCCACTGGCACTTGTCTAGTTCTTGTCATCAGTTCCACGTTGGTAACCTTGTCATACCATTTTAATCCCTCTATTCTACGCAAGCACCCATTTATGAAAGTCTGTAGCTTTTTGGTTGTTGTCTTTGTTGTTCTCCATGTCTCCGAGCCATACAATAGGACTGACTTCACATTTGAGTTGAAGATTCTTATTTTCGTGTTGGATCCGATTTCTCTTGATCTCCATATATTTCCCAATGCAATGAAAGCTCCTCTTGCCTTTTGTATTCTTATTTTGATATCGCTGTCTGTCCCTCCAACTTTGTCTATATTACTGCCAAGATATGTGTATGATTCTACATCTTGAATTGGTGTTTCTTCAAGTTCAACCCTGTTATCATTACCTGCATTTATTCTCATTATTTTTGTCTTTTCCCTGTGTATTTTCAGACCCAATTGCTGTGACCTCTCATCGAGTGTTTTCAATTTGTCCTGCATCTGATTACGGTTATGGGACAGAAGAGCCAAGTCATCAGCAAAATCCAGATCATCCAACTGCTTAGTCAGAGTCCACTGGATTCCATTTCTGTTGTGTGTTGTCGATGATCTCATAACCCAATCTATTGCCAGCAAGAAAAGAAATGGAGACAAGAGGCATCCCTGTCGCACTCCTGTTCTTATCCCAAACGGTTCTGTAAGCTGTCCTTCGTGAAGAACTCTGCATGTCATGTCTTCATATGTTTTCTTTATTAAATTAATGATCTTCAGGGGAACTCCATAATGCCTCATCAATTTCCAAAGTGATTCTCTGTCTACACTGTTAAATGCCTTTTCGTAGTCCACAAATCCGATGTATAGTGGTGAATTCCATTCCAGACTTTGTTCAACTATTATTCTCAAAGTGGCTATCTGGTCTGTACATGATCTGTTTTGTCGAAAACCTGCTTGTTCATCTCTCAGTTTCTTGTCTATGGACTCTTTTAATCTCTCAAGGATAATCCTGTTTAATACTTTTCCTGGCACTGATAGTAACATTATTCCTCTATAATTTGTGCACTCTTGTAAATTTCCCTTCTTAGGCAACTTAACCAGATATCCTTCCTTCCATTCTGCTGGTATGCCATCCTTTGTACAGTGCCCCAACTCTGGTTTATTCTTTGCATCTCAGCCTCCACAGTCCTCTGCCAAGTTGTTTTTGGTCGGCCTCTCTTTCATTTGCCTTCCGTGGTCCATAGCATAGCTGTTCTTGTAATGGCATCAGGGTCTCTTCTGAGGACATGGCCAACCCAATTCCAGAGTCTGCCAGTTATGATGGTGTGCATGTCCTCTTGCTTGCTCTGAGTAAGCAGTTCTTGGTTGGTGATGGTATTCTGCCAAAAGATTTGGAACATTTTTCTTAGGCAGGTTGTGTTGAAAGAGAACAATTTTGACATTTCCTTCTCTGTTACTCTCCAGCATTCGACACCATAGAGAAGCACAGAAAGTACACAACTCTCATATAGTCTTAATTTTGTGTTCATGCTGTACTGAGAGGACTCCCAGATGTTGTTTAGATTAAAAAAGGCTGTTCTTGCTTTGTTCATTCTGTAGTTGATGTCTTTGCTTGCTCTGCCATCTGGCGTTACTATGCATTCTAGGTATGTGAAGGTGTCTGTCTGTTCCAGTTGCTGATTCCTTACTGATATGGGCTCAGGGTTGCTCACATTGAGCGTCATAACCTCTATATTCTTTAGATTTATGTTCAGGCCAACCTGCTGGCTGTACTTATTAAGTCTATCTGTTTTTTCCTGGATGTGTTGATGTGAATGTGCTAGTAGTGCATTGTCATCTGCATATTCCAGATCTTCCAATGTAGAAAATGTAGTCCATCTTATTCCTCTTGGATTGCCCTCTGTTGTCTAGTGCATCACCCAGTCTATGACTTAAAAAAAAGAGTCGTTGATAAGGGGCATCCCAGTCGTACTCCTGTCTTCACCTCAAAGGTTAGGTTGCTCTGCTCAACCCTTTTTTGTCACAATCACTTCACAGATATAATTTTTATGATTCTTTTTCCAAAACCACATATGTCTGTAAAAACCACAGATGAAACTACTGAACTAATATTATTTACATATACCAAATTATATTTTATGTTTCCCAGAAGAATTTTGCCACTATTCATATGCTTTCATGGTAGTCATAAATACATTGTGGCTTGTTTTGACACCCAGTGTAATAATGATGGGAGTGCTGACGACAAACAGGTGTGTTGCTGAGGACACAGTTCCTATCACTTTTTGTATAACATTTAAGATGCCTTCTGTCACTAAAGTTCTTCAAAGCTGAGGCTGCTTGAGGTCTAACAATATCAGTAGCTACATTTTCTTGTATACAAGTGTACTTAAAACAGCAGAAGCTTCAGTTAGTTGGTGAAGCAGATTTGTCTTGAAATGATGAAAACAGAAGCTTCAGTTAGTTGGTGAAGCAGATTTGTCTTGAAATGATGAAAACAGCAGGAGCTTCAGTTAGTTGGTGAAGCAGATTTGTCTTGAAATGATGAAAACAGAAGCTTTAGTTAGTTGGTGAAGCAGATTTGTCTTGAAATGTGGCATGATGAAAACAGCATAACATTGAAGCACTGACCTTCTTTACTTCAAGCAGTAAGAAGAAAATTGTTTTCCAGTTATTTAAAAAAATTGTCTATTATGTACACTATAATAGCCAACTCTTTGGTCCAGGGGGTCATACCCATTCATTGAATTGTTGTATTCATCTATAATTTTCAGCTTTACAATATGCTTCCATGTGGTTATGGTCTCTACTTAGGCATGCGAAAACACAAGGAAAACTGATTTCTTGGCCTTTTTATCTCTAAAGGCTGTACGCATCTTGCTTGTTTGTGTCATGTACCATCTGTATTCACCCATAACTAAGGTGAAGAGTCTTCAGTTTCAAGGGAAAATTTCTTAAGATAATGTTTGGAGTGCCAATATAGTATTGCTTCTTCTCCGGTAAGAAGTCAGTGAGTTCTCTTGAGGTGTAATTGCTGCCAGCGAATAAATGTAGATTTGTACCCAAATGTTGTATTGGGTCTGAAAAATCTTTAGAGCTTGCCTACTGTCTGAATCCACTTTAGGATCATATGATGTATCTGAACCAAAATATGTGAACATGTTCACCACATATCCAGTTGCTGAATCACACAAACCAAAGACTTTTATGTGGTATCTGCTTTGTTTATGTGGGTTAACGCTAACCCAAATCCTAACTCTAATACTAAACCTAACCCTAACTGCTACGAAAGGACACATAACTACACATATTCACTGCGGAGCAAAAACCCACGACTGGGAAAAAATGTATTTATAACCTCAGACCTAAGGGCCTTTTATATTTGGATATGCGCCCTAATATAACCGACTAGGTTGAACGGAACGCGCCTCGCCAAAACTTAAAAAAAAAAAAAAACAACAACACCAAGAACTTGTCTCTACGCATTCATGTTGTATTAAATCGTTCATTTCAACTGAGGTAAGTAATAAATTCATTTATAAAACATATTTACATAGGCTAAGTGCGGTTTATAGATAGGCCTACTGTACTTGCGGCCGTAATTTACAATGTAGGCTTATTTACAGTTTTATTTTTAACCATGGCCAAAATTAGTGTTTGAATGAAATTTCTTGGTTTACAACTGCTTACGAGAATATGTTTGACACAGTTTGAGATGGTCAAGAATAGAAATTGATGGCGATTCCATATCCTATAGCCTACTCTGTTATCAGACGTGTCCCACTGTTCATTTCACCACATTTTTGGGAAATAAATATATTTTGAATGCTTTTTCATTATATTTATGATGAAGAGACATATCCCATTCTGCTCTGTAGGGTTATAATTAGGATATGCCTAGGCCTACATGTTTTCAATTCCAGATAACATGAATAACCGCTGATACATGAAAGTGGCGTCACATCTGTCAAATCACTGTAATTAGGATAAATGAAAATTACCAATTTTGTGCATAGACCTATGTTATTTAAAATTTTAAAAATAATTTAAAAAAAATTTTTTTTTAATCGAAACAAACAGAAACGATAAAACAAAACAAACCCCAACAAAAAAAATCAAACAAAAATAGTAAAGATGGGGAGGGGGTGTGTGTGTGTAAAGGCCTGATGTTTCCAGTTAGATATTTAATAGATTTTCACTTATCATAAGTGTTATAAGGATATCATCATACCTTCACCCTCCCAATTACTATATATTAACTTTTGTTCTAGTTAAATATTGTTTGACTATATTATTCATGCGTTTAGAACTTTGACTTGGTAAATATACATAGCTTAGGCCCACTTATAAGTTATTTGTGTGTTCCATTTTTTTTTTTTTAAACAGAAAAGAACACGACCCTAAGGATACAGTTTTTCCCTCAGAAACATCAAAACTATCTAACACTATTCCCTCGGACACGTCAAAAACATCTAACACTATTAGGAGACCTACAGATGTGACATCATTTGTGACCAAGGAAGAAACTCTCAGAGCTGAGATTATTTGGACTCTTTTTTCAGTGAAAAGTCACCATAGTTTTAATTCAAATTTCATACGCAACAAGGGACATATTCTCTTCTGTGGTAGTTTTTATTCAGCCTTCAGCTTTATTTCAAGACCTGAAATTCAGATTGGTGCATTTGGAACAGTAGCTGAAAATAGGAAACATTTTCCTGTAGCATTGAAGAAAAAACAACTCAAATTGAAAAAGACAAATCATCCTGTGTTTTGTGCGAACGAACTTTACAGAAGATAAGGCATGCCGACAGTCACCTGGCATGATATGAAAAGATTTAACCTTATATCTACTGTTCACTCCAATGATAATATAAACAAGGCAGAAAGACAAATTCTTTAGGGCAGAACAATTCAGAAGCCTTTGCTTGCAGAAAAATACAGCAAAAGTATGGGAGGTGTCGACTACTTCAGCCAACTAGGTGCAAGCTACCCCTACCCACACATATCCTATTTTTATATCATTTCTTAGTTGAAACTGCCCTGGTCAATGGGCACATAACCTACAACACTGCCAACTCTACAAAAAAAGATCAAAGCAAAGATCAGGATGTCAGTATGACTCTTATTGAACCTGCTATTCTTCGACGTAATGTGACACCTTCAAAACCACAGGTCACAACAACACGACTTACTGAGCACCACTTCATTGATAAATATGAAAGGACAAGGTACAAACCAGACTGTAAAGTGTGTAAGGCTGCAGGGAACAGAAGCCAGACTTGCATGTACTGCCCAGATTGCAATGTACCTCTATGCCTGATATTCTGCTTCAAGTTATACTACACAGTCAAGGATTATCAACGATCCAGACAAAGACTCTTGCAGAGGCCTACAGCTACAACTTCAATCCCAGTTAATAAAGGAAGCAGCTCAGACTCCAACTAGACGTACGTAGCTACTCAAACATTTACAAACGCTCATTGTCATGCCACAGACGCAGAATACATTCAAAAAAGACAAACACGAAAAATAGTTTTTTTTGCATTTTATTCACAATTTTATTAGCCTTTTATGTTGATATACGTTAATCATTAAATCAATATGTCAATCAAGCTTATTTTATTCATTGACATCCATGTCACTAACATTTTATTGCGCTGACGTTGAACAAATTCGCTAAAAACTGGGAAAAGATGTCTGTTTTCCAATCTTTTATGAATTTAAAAAAAAAAAATGTTCTTTTTAAAGAAATCTGCAAACACCCTTGGTAATGGGAGACGGCAATGCTCCGGATTGCTGGTCAGCAAAGTGATAATTATATCTGAGAAAATTAGTTGAGGAAAATATTAGACAAACAATATTATATTGGAAAAACCTGGAAAAAGCCTGGAAAATGCTTGAAGAAATTTGCTATGAAAAGGGATAAGAATGAAGTAGAGTAATGTGAAGGCTTGAAGTGTTTGGACAGATTTTTTTATATGCTTTTAATATTTCATCAACATTATGTAGCACTTGTACCTCACAAGATCTTCATTTTCCCCTGCCATGCCTCACTAATCATTATATATTTGTTTTCATTCTTGCTATAATCATTTATTAGTTGATTAATTTTCAGCTCTACTTTTCCATGACCTCAAGCTCTGCACTCCCTACCAAGGCTGTTGATGACCTGCTGATACTTTATTTAGTTCTCACCTTACTTACTCCACACTTCACCTTTGAACATATATTTTTAACTTATCACCTGCCTTATTGTTCCCTCTGCCATTCATGATATCCTTCTGTATTCTTACTCCTTTTTTGCCAGCTATGTTCCTAGACAGGGTGTGTCTTCTGTCTGTGGTTATAAGCATGTAGACTTTTTGACTGGGCCATCACATATCTGGGGTTATCTCATACACAGCCCATGGTGATGTGCATCCCTTCATTCATTTTGATTGTGTTCCCAACCATTTACATTGTAATATTGACAGCATGAGTATTCCCTGCTCATATTCAATTACTGACATAACCAGCTGATGATACAGGAGAAACAAGTCTCTGCTCCAGGTGCGTAGCAGTCATTGTTTGTAAAGCTGCCAGACTTCACTAGCACTTCTATATAATCAGCTCAACATGGTGCTTGTAAGATGGCCTATATTTGTTCTATAATTATTATATGATACTGTAATAAAAGGGAAAGATGACATAAATCTGCAAAATTGTCATGTTTAAAAACAAAAAAAATGCTACAATGATTGGAAATTTATGCATCTGAGAACACACACCTTCATTTATTCTTGTAAGAACACACCCCCTACTTTACTTTTGTTCACGTGAAAACACACCTCTTACTTTACATTTATTCCTGTGAGAACACACCACCTACATTTCATTTATTCCTGTGAGAACACACCCCCTACATTACATTTATTCCTGTGAGAACAATAATAGCCCCTTCAGTCATAACTGACTATGGGAATGCGCCCCTGAGGTGGCAGCCCTCAGCTGCTTATTTTCCTGGTGCTCCTTTCGACGTTTTCTCCTCACCTCTGCTTCTTGTGTGAGCCTCTCTTCGCCCAATCTGAGGTGGCGCCGTAAATAGCATCGCCACTTAGTGCGATCGGCAGCTTCATCCTCCCATGTTGCTGGATCCATGTCCAGTGCCCTCATATCTCTCTTGCACACATCTTTGAACCTCAGCTGTGGTCGCCCAACTGTTCTCTTGCCATCTGCTAATTGTCCGTAGAAGATATCTTTTGGGATGCGACCATCTTCCATGTGGCGAACATGGCCAAGCCAGCGAAGTCTGCGCTGTCTAAGAAGCATATACATACTTTGAAGGCCAGCACGTGACAACACCTCGACATTTGTCACTTTATCTTTCCACGAGATGCCGAGGATGCGGCGTAGACACCGCAAATGGAAGGTATTGAGCCTTCTTTCTTGCTTAGCATAGGTCGTCCAGGTCTCGCTGCCATATAGGAGTGTGCTGGTGATGCAGGCATTATACACCGCAGCTTTGGTCTTCATTGTGAGTTTAGAGTTTCCCCAAACACGCGATGTGAGGCGGGCAAAGGTAGCTGCAGCTTTGCCAATGCGGTTGTCGATTTCTGTATCCAGTGAGAGTTTGTCATTGATGGTAGACCCTAGGTATGTGAAGTGGTGCACCACTGCCAATTCATAGTTATCGATAGTGATAACTGGTGCAGCACCCACATCCTGACTCAGCACATTCGTTTTCTTTAGACTTATTGTGAGGCCAAAGTCCTTGCATGCTTTAGTGAAGCGATTCATCAAGCTCTGAAGCTCCTGTTGGCTTTGAGTGATGACTGCAGCATCATCAGCGAACAACAAGTCTCTTATAGTGACCCTTCTGATTTTTGTTTTTGCCTTCAGCCTTGAAAGATTAAACAGACGGCCATCTGACCTAGTGTGAAGGCATATTCCTTCAGTTGCATCTCTGAATGCATGTTTCAAGAGTAAGGCAAAGAAGATTCCGAAGAGGGTCGGAGCCAGAACACAGCCTTATTTAACGCCACTTCGTATATCAAAGGGCTGTGACGTGCTTCCAGCATATTGGACTGTTCCCTTCATGTCGTCATGGAATGACTTTATCATTTCCAGCATTTTAGAAGGGCAGCCTATTTTCAGGAGGATTTTAAAGAGTCCATCCCTACTAACCAGGTCGAATGCTTTTGTGAGGTCTATAAAGGCGATATATAATGGTCTTTTCTGCTCTCTTGATTTTTCCTGAAGCTGGCGGAGAGAGAAGATCATGTCTGTTGTTGATCTGCCAGCTCGGAATCCACACTGTGCCTCTGGATATATGCGCTCAGCTAACTTGTGTAGTCGCATTAAGATGACTTTGGCAAAAACCTTACCAACAATACTAAGAAGAGAGATGCCTCTGTAGTTATTGCAATCACTTCTGTCTCCTTTATTTTTATACAGTGTTACAATCTTGGCATCTCGCATGTCTTGAGGAATAGTTGTCTCTTCCCAGCACTGGCACAGCATCCTATGCAGGGGATGTAATAGCGTGCTCTTACAGCATTTGATTAAATCAGGAGGAATCCCATCACTGCCTGGTGCTTTTCCTGTGAGAACACACCCCCTACATTTATTCCTGTGAGAACACACCCCATACTTTACATTTATTCCTGTGAGAACACACCATCTACATTACATTTATTACTGTGAGAACACATCTCATACTTTACATTTATTCCTGTGAGAACACACCCCATACTTTACATTTATTCCTGTGAGAACACACCCCATACTTTACATTTATTACTGTGAGAACACACCCCATACTTTACATTTATTCCTGTGAGAACACACCCCATACTTTACATTTATTCCTGTGAGAACACACATATACTTTACATTTATTCCTGTGAGAACACACCCCCTACATTTATTCCTGTGAGAAACACCCTCTACTTTACATTTATTCCTGTGAGAACACACCCCCTACTTTACATTTATTCCTGTGAGAACACTAGTTGTCAATTATGTAAAGTCCTCATTAGTGCTTCTCTAACATAAAATGTGACCACACTGTACCTCACAAGGAGTTAAAAGGTAAGGAACAGAAGAGATCTATTGCTGACACAATCAAATAAAGTGGCTAAATGGAAAAATTTAAATCAAATTACCTTCATTTATTTCATTATTCTGTGATAGAATTTAATAAAATGTAGAAATTTCTGGCAAAATGTGTAACTTGTCTGTATATCAGATTTCAAGAACAGTGCAAAAAAAAAAAAATTACTTTTGTAAAAATTCCCAGATGTTTATATTAACTGAAACTTAGATTCTAGCTATCAAATGGCAAAAGTAGGACCCAAAGACGCAACAATAGAGAATGCAATCAGCGACCCATAGCTTGACTGCTTGCGTCAGGGTCAGCGAACCAAAGCTAATCAAGACCCTACTCCACCTCCAAGTGGTGGTCCTGGAAACAGGCTGCATCACTGCAGTCTAGCTGAGAGAGTAGGGATCAAAGAGTGAAGGCTAACCCTGTCCCAAAAAATGCCGTGCGGAAGTTGGATGTGTCAGCCGAAACGTGCAAATATCGCAGCTTTGCTGTAAACAGGCACAATGCAACCAACGTCCTTTTCAGGATGAACGAGGAAGAAGAAGAAGAAGAAATGGTAAAAGTGACATTTGTCAAACATGATCTTACTCACATTTAGTATCTCACATTTGAAAATCTCGGGTCCTTATCATCAATGTTGATGCTTTCTAACATTTTAAAATGTTCTCATGTTTTACTGTCTCAAATGCCTTAGTGTAGTGTATGTATAAAGCACAAGTATAGATATATTATAAGTTGAAGTTATAATAAAAATGATCATATACACATTTTGCATGTGCTTGACAGCTCTGAATGATTCAGAAGAAAATCAGTATGGCAAAGATTGTTGAATGTGACGTTGGACATACTACCAATAAACATGTATAACTCTTCTTATATTTTCAGGTTGTTATATTTTTTTTCACCATTATTAAAAAATACAAAAAACTTTGAGTGATATTTCTTGTGATATCAATATCTCAGATAACCAGCATGTAACTAATTGTCTAAGATTTTGTTACCTATAATTCATTTTTCTTTTCAGATTACAAAAAAATATGGAACAGAAGATCCCATTCTTGGATCAAAAAATAAAACAGGATATCAGTACAGATTTTAAAGTGAGTATTCTGTTGAATTCTTGACAACAAATTTGTATAGAGCCATAGCCAATGTGAGTTAAACTGAGAAATCTGTTAAAATAATGACAATTTAAACATTTTATTACTTACTGCTGGGTTCTTTGTATTTTATTGTCAATAACAATGTAGTATTAAGAAGTTGTAATATAAGGTCCTCATAAGGGACAGAGGCATAAAACAGTTGAGAAAAGACTTAATTTAAATACATTAAAGTGCAATGTTTAAGACTGAAGTGGTTTGTTTCAAACTTGAATATGTTCAATGTTTTGTTTTCAGGGACACACAGTGAAGATAGTTGTCAAACTAGGGCAATGTTTAAGACTGAAGTGGTTTGTTTCAAACTTGAATATGTTCAATATTTTGTTTTCAGGGACACACATTGAAGATAGTTGTCAAACTGGGGCATTGTTTAAGACTGAAGTGGTTTGTTTCAAACTTGAATATGTTCAATGTTTTGTTTTCAGGGACACACAGTGAAGATAGTTGTCAAACTGGGGCAATGTTTAAGACTGAAGTGGTTTGTTTCAAACTTGAATATGTTCCATGTTTTGTTTTCAGGGACACACAGTGAAGATAGAATTTGAAGGTAAGGAAGATGGTCATGTTCCTGCAGGGAGAGAGAGTATTAGGACCAGTTCCAAATCTGTATATCCTGCTGGGGACATTTTACTCAGTAATGCTTTACAACTTTTTAACATAAATGTAACCTGTGCTCAATATGTTACCACTATCAACAAATACGAAACATAATAAGTTATTTATACTTATCCACCACAAGCAAACATGTATTAGACATCACAGTAACATCAAAGAAAAGTCAGCAACACTAATCTTGATTTCAGAAAAAAATTACAATGAACCTTTACTGATGAAAACAAAATGTCATTTGTATACAGTTCAATCTTGTCTACACAGTTACTGAAAGTTCATCGTAAGTAATTGATTTAAGTTCAGTGGTTCTACAAAGTTATTGATTTTTGTATCATTAGGACTTTTATGAAGTTGTTAGTTCATGGTGGTTTTACCTACAGTAGCTAGATTCCTGACTGCAATCACAGTCACTCATGATTTATCCAGGTGTGGGAAAAGGTTGTGTGGTGTGAATAGAGCTATCTCAGGGTTCCAATGCTTTTTTTCCCTGATCTAAGTTTCTTGTCATCAATGAAAATGGAAGCTCTTTGTGTAGACTACCCTAAAGAACCACTTGGTTGTAATTTGTTGCTAACAAAACAAGATTTTGGCAAAGGTAAGCCTTTGCAACTACTGCTGCTAGGTCTATGAAATAAGTTCTCTTGTGACCAAAGTTTTCGATTGCAGTGTCTGGGCCCAGTGAGCTCTAGGGTAAATACAAAAAATCTCATTTTCAGCTGACATGTATGTGACCATAAACCATCTTTCCTAAACAATTTCTCATCTGAAATTAATGAAATCCTGAACACTCTTCCCTTGAAAGAGTGTCAGGGAAATACATTTTTTTAACCATGGTTTAAGAGCATGAAAACTAATTATAATCACTACTACTGCGAAGTAGCCACCATATCAATTACATCCCATTTATGTTAGCTGCCCAGCAACTATCTGTTCTATTCAAGCCAGGTCAACAACTTTTGCGTTGGTGGAAATATCCACTGATTTTGTAATAGAAAAGTGGGAAGTTTAAACTACTGTATGTGAATTAATCTTTATTCATTGGGCTAAAAGAATTTTACAGATTTCATGCAAAGTACCATCCATGTGTAGATTTTCATTGTTTTATAATAGTTAAACAGCGTCAAATTATCCTCTAATTTGTGATAGAGGTGATTTATTTATTTATTTTCTGAAAACTTGTTAAAAAGTAACTAAACACTATCTCCCCTTAACTCTTAGTATACGAGTGGCCTCTTAGAAAGGCCGATGATCGATCCCCGTCAATAGCGAAAATGTATAGGTGAATGCATGTTTAAAACCACTGAACAATTTAGTTACGTGCATGATATAGGGGTTTCATTTCTTCACATTTTGATATATAACACTTTATGTTATCTTTATAAATAAATTATTTAGTGCAGATCGATCATCGGCCTTTCTAAAAGGCCGCTCGTATACTAAGAGTTAATTTGATCTGTGCAGCATGCCTTGTTAAATTAGGAAAGTCAATTTTATGAGCTTGGCATAACAAGAACAGAAAGGCTTTGTCATACTTCATGAGAGAAAACATTGTTTAGTCACCAGATGTTTGTATTTATAAAGTGGTTTTTATTTATTTTTTTTTTTTTTATGTGACAGTAGATTGTGATTGAGATTGTCATACTTGAATAGGTAGATAGAATATTGTTTAGTCATCAGATATGAGTATTTTTAGTCTCTTCTGCTCACTCTCCTTTACTCTTCTTCTTCTTTGATCCGTATCCGCTGATTGTCAAAGCAGTCAGTGGCCATCATGCCTGGTGGTGTCTTTTACAGCAGCAACAAATTGATTCATTTTTGTTTGATTGGCGGCAATTACAGCATTTGTGGTGATGAATTCTCAAGTGGGCTGTTTTACATGATGAGATTGCAAGCCCTTAGTCACATCTGAAGCTGTGCCATTTTTCAAGCAGTTGTTCTTTTTTTTTGCCTTCTTATAGAACCCCTGAAACTACATAGATTTGTACCCATAGTGGCAGGTTACAAGGGAAAATGGACTGATAGAATATGTGAACATAGGAATAAGTTACTGTGATGTCTAATACATGTTTGTATTTAATCAGTGGGGGTTCTTTCCAATAATTAAGTACCATAAGAAACAGTGGCCTGGATACGTATTAGCTCTTACACTACTCAGAGGATTCTCAACCTGCTAAGAGACCTGCCATGTCTGCAGAATGGGAGAAGATCGGCTACCATGACAAGCATGGGAAACAAAGAGCCAGGGATCCAGACCCCCAGGACGACCCAGAATTCGCTGGGAGGACAACATTAGACAATCTTTGAAGGACCGAGGACTAGAATGGAACCAGGCCAGGAAGAAGACAGCTGATAGAATAGTCTGGCGCTCTCTCTTCCAAACCTCTACAACGCACGGTAGAAGGGGAACGACTAAGTAAGTAAGTAAGTATCCCTATAAATATGCCAGTAATTCTCACTCTGTTCGTTTCTTCCTGTAAAACTTATATTTAACACGTTCTGCAGTTTTTACTTGAGCCAGCCTTCAGTGAGATCCTCTTGTGCAGTTTTGGTACTTATTCCTATGTTCACTTTTTCTATCAGACCATCTTCCATTGTAACCTGCCACTATGGGTACAAATCTATGTAGTTTCAGGGGTTGTATAAGAAGGCAAAAAAATAGAACAACTGCTTGAAAAATGGCACAGCTTTAGATGTGACTAAGGGCTTGCAATCTCATCATGTAAAACAGCCCACTTGAGAATTCATCACCACAAATGCTGTAATTGCCGCTAATCAAACAAAAATGAATCAATTTGTTGCTGCTGTACAAGACACCACCAGGCATGATGGCCACTGACTGCTTTGACAATCAGCGGATACGGATCAAAGAAGAAGAAGAAGAGTAAAGGAGAGTGAGCAGAAGAGACTAAAAATACTCATATCTGATGACTAAACAATATTCTATCTACCTATTCAAGTATGACAATCTCAATCACAATCTACTGTCACATAAAAAAAAAAAAAAAATAAAAACCACTTTATAAATACAAACATCTGGTGACTAAACAATGTTTTCTCTCATGAAGTATGACAAAGCCTTTCTGTTCTTGTTATGCCAAGCTCATAAAATTGACTTTCCTAATTTAACAAGGCATGCTGCACAGATCAAATTACGGGGAGATAGTGTTTAGTTACTTTTTAACAAGTTTTCAGAAAATAAATAAATAAATCACCTCTATCACAAATTAGAGGATAATTTGACGCTGTTTAACTATTATAAAACAATGAAAATCTACACATGGATGGTACTTTGCATGAAATCTGTAAAATTCTTTTAGCCCAATGAATAAAGATTAATTCACATACAGTAGTTTAAACTTCCCACTTTTCTATTACAAAATCAGTGGATATTTCCACCACCGCAAAAGTTGTTGACCTGGCTTGAATAGAACAGATAGTTGCTGGGCAGCTAACATAAATGGGATGTAATTGATATGGTGGCTACATCGCAGTAGTAGTGATTATAATTAGTTTTCATGCTCTTAAACCATGGTAAAGAAAATGTATTTCCCTGACACTCTTTCAAGGGAAGAGTGTTCAGGATTTCATTAATTTCAGATGAGAAATTGTTTAGGAAAGATGGTTTATGGTCACATACATGTCAGCTGAAAATGAGATTTTTTGTATTTACCCTAGAGCTCACTGGGCCCAGACACTGCAATCGAAAACTTTGGTCACAAGAGAACTTATTTCATAGACCTAGCAGCGGTAGTTGCAAAGGCTTACCTTTGCCAAAATCTTGTTTTGTTAGCAACAAATTACAACCAAGTGGTTCTTTAGGGTAGTCTACACAAAGAGCTTCCTTTTTCATTGATGACTGTCGTGAGAAATTCTAATCCACATAAATAAATTATCAGGTAAATGTAAAGCCTAACACATAAATTCAATAAAAGGAAAGAAGAATGGTAAAGAACAGTGCTGTCACAATGACTGTACGCAAAATCCCCCTTGTTTTCTCCTTCGTCTGCAAATTGTAATGTTTCACGTTGATAGTAAAAGCCTACTGCTTCAATACCCGCTTTCTACGATAAAACATGTGCTGCATTTCTAAGAAAAACCTTGAGATAAGCAAGTTGACCTAGATTTAAAATTCCATTCATGTCATTTTCTACACTATGTTACCAAAAACAAAAGACAGATGGACTAAGAATAGAAAGAAAGGGAGAGGCTGGAAGCAGGAACGCATGCAACACTAAACACGCGTATCGCGATACAATTACTACCATCACGCGTGTAAGGCCACTAGCACTGACTTTTTTCAAATCGACAGTGATAAAAAACACTACACACACGAGAGTTAGTTTTTAAAAACTCACAAAACGCTTATTGGGAAACCTGACATTATACTGGTTTACGTTTGAAAACATTACAGTACCCAGACACCACATCGTATTCGAAGTGAACAGGAGGTAGTAGAAAATGCATATTTTGAACGCAGCCACTTAGCCCCATTAAATATATATATTTGGGTTCCTTAGGACTTGCTGACAAAGAATATGTTAAACGTTACGCAAATAGTCTCGGAATTACCAAATTATAGCCAAAAGAAATAGTGAGGGATGTCAGACAACACCCAAATCAGAATCGCTCAGTGGCAGATTTTCACCCCACCATTGTACAGGAAATGGGTCTCCATGTTAAATCCAATTTGATTGGAGCGCAAGAAATGTAAGGCTAAACACGATTAGTCGGGCTATAAATACTATCTTGTGTTGTCAGGGGAAACGGGAGTAGGAGTACTTTTTTTTAAACGATTGGGTAAACATGGCACGATTGGTTAGACCCGAGAATATAGTCAATCAGAGGCGTCAGGTCACCACCACATGTTCAAATAAACTTACTACAGAACCAGTGCGTTGAGCACCAGTGCATATTTTTCTAAATAAAAGCCTGGGACATCGGCAGATCGAAGTTGTGCTATATTCAGTGCCATTCAACGTAACTGTGTATTATTCCATGAATTGTGGTAAGCTTGACATATTCAATATCTTTTTAATGAAAATTGAATGTAAATTGATAATTTATGTCTGTATATATGTGTGGTTCAGTGGCGAACATGAGGTAAAGCCTATATATTGCTCCAACCTGAACAGAAGGTGTCGGAGGAAAGTAAAACTACATGGAATTGCCAAACAGTACACTGACACCTATATTATTGACTAGAAAGAAATAATGCTGGAATTGCAGAGGCGTAGTAACCATTAGGGAGGAATATACTGGTGTAGATTATTTCAGATGAAGCTGACAGTTGGCCTACCGATCTGAACTCAGTGTTTGTTATGTATTGTGTTCAGTCTGTAAATAGATTATAAATTAGTTATGAAGTAGGAGGTACCACCTTCTTGTTTCAGGGACCGTGGTCCTAAAGTTATTGAGCAGTACCTGGTCAGAGCTTTGCTGAATCCAGAGGCGGACAGCATACTCCTTGGTCCATATAGCAAACAGTGAGGTGTCTCCAGAACACAGGGGAGCAATCGAGCAGAGGAGTCTTTTCCTGCCGCCATCACGAAAGATAAGCCTATGTGGCCAGCGGAGCTCAACATTATGTAACCCCATCTTAAACTGACATTGTATAAAAATAAGAGGGGAAATTAATTGTTTTAATGCCAGGAACTGAGAACATCTCCAATACTAGTTCCAACAGAAACAAACACTTGAAGTCATGATGACAAATAACAACATAGCTTGAAAAAAACAAAACCAGTATTACCTCATATTACTACTACACAACTGACACACATAGAATAATATTAATAAAATATGTCACTACAAGGTTCATATTCATAAATTCTGTACATATAGATTGTAATTAAAATTGATTGTGATTCCTGGTTCACTTTGTAGTTGAATCAGGACATATATATTAATGAAAGTACTTAATACATATTTATATTTGAAAATTTACCAGTGACTCATTTAAGATAGTTTTATAGAGTGTTACATGTGTGTGAGTGTCACAGTGTTGTCAAGTGTGGTGGAATAAATTAAATTGTTTATCTGTCTGTTGTTGTTGTGACTTACACTTCATCATATACATACCCTAGACATTTAACGTAGTCATCACACTATTCCAGAATAATTCTGACTGAGGCATAATGTGGTAGCAAGTAAGGTTATCTGTAAAACACTACACCTATTAGATACAGATACCTTCACAGCTGATCTCAGTCAGTACACTAAGTCCCCTATAAATATTTATAACATCCCACTTTACCACATATATTGGGGTCTCGCTCTCGGGATTTTGAATCTTTCCCTATTAAAAATATTGGGGGTAATTCACTTCAGGGAATAATAGAAATTAAAAAAGTATCCTTGGGTGAAAATAAATAACGTTGAGCTCTCAGTGCCTGTAGTGTCCTTAGATAATTATTGAAAGATTGAATTGTTTACATTTGTATGTTAGACAATGGCCGACTTGGCAAAATTTCGATCTGCTGCTGTACAGACTGCGAAAGAGTTAGGAATGGACGGGCAAATTATGATTGCTTATGTCACTGCTGAATGTGACAAATATATTGAACGGGAAGAAAGAAGATTAGAAAAAGAGGCCGAAAGAAAGTTAGAGGCTGAAAAGGAAATTAAGAAGTTACAATTTGAGGCTGAGGCTAAGAGGTTGCAGATTGAGGCTGACAAAGAGGCTAAGAAATTGGAGGCAGAAAGAGAAGACAAAAGATTGGCTGCAGAAAGGGAAGACAAGCGATTAGCTGCAGAGAGGGAAGCAGAAAAGGAGGAGAAGAGATTACAAAGGGAACATGAGTTACGACTAAGGGAGTTTGAGTTTCAAGGCCATGCTCCTGAAAATGGTGCCAGTCCCTTTGCCTCTGATGCCACTGCTAGCCAGGGAGCCTCAACCTCAGCTATGAATTTTCATTTAGATCATTTTGTTGAGAAAGACGATGATATTGAGAGCTATCTAAATAGATATGAACTATTAGCTACCACATATGGGTTAGAGAGAGAAAGGTGGAGCTTAAAGTTATCTCAAGGGCTTCGTGGGGCAGCTTATGAAGTTTTTGCCAAAATGAGCAGAGGTGATCAGGAAAATTATGACATGCTAAAGCAGGCTCTTTTGTTAAGATATGAAAAGAACGCAGAATTTTATAGGAAAAAATTTAGGAATGCTAAACTACTGTCAGGTGAAACCTATCACCAGTTCTCTGCACGGTTAGAGACATACTTGGAGAAATGGACTTCTCTGGGGAAAACCCAAGATCTTAAGGAAATGGTCCTTATAGAACAATTAAGAGAGTCCATGGCTCCAGACCTGAGAAAGTTTCTCATGGAACAAGGTGCAGAGAGGCTGGGTGAGTTGCTAAATGTTGCTGAAAGGTATCAAGCAGCTCAGGCAGAGGTAACAGGTAATAAAAAGAAACAAGTGGATAACTTTAGGGCACCACAGAACTTTAATAAATTTGATCCTAGGGATCAAAACAAAGGTAAGCACCAGTTTGATAGGCCACGGTATGACAATAAAAATAAAATCCCACAATTCGATGAAAGGAAATATGATGAAAGAAAATCTTTCAACCAAGGGAAAAGGTGGTGTAAAAATTGTAAGATGAACAATCATGACACTGACCGTTGCAGAAGGAACCCTATAGATATGGCAACCCTTCAGGTCAGGTCGACCTCAAGACAGGAGGAGGATATTATGTTAGATACCACTCCAGAAGAGATGAGGAAGGCACAGGCTGGGGATAAAACACTCAAGCCTTGTTTCAGGAAATTGTCAACTTGTCATACAACTCCAGGCAAGGGAGATTTTTACATGAAAAACAAGTTGATGTATAGGAAGACTGGAGCTAGATCCAAAGGTCAGGGACAGCTGGTACTTCCTAAAAGATATAGGGCAGAATTAATAAGGAGCCTACATGTGAAACCAGATGGGGACCATGAGAAAATAGGTACCATCATCCAAAAGGTGGCTCACAATTATTATTGGCCCAAGGCAAGATGGGACATTGAGAATTTTGTAGAAAGGTGTAGCATAGCACATGAGGGAACACCCACAAGTGGGAACATTGATCAGGACCTGGACACGCCACGGGGCAAAATTAGGCCTGACAATAAAAGGAAATATAAATTTGATAAAGTGGACCAAATGGAATGGGAAGCCCCTTTTCACGGACAAGCTTCACTTAACTGTTTTACAATGGCCACTATGCGGAGAGTGCAAAAGGATGTCTTACCCCAGGATAAGCCGAAAATCCCTCAATCGGACTTAAACAAACTGGAGGAAGAGGATGTAGAGAGGAAATCTCTCATCAAGAATTTTAAGTGGGGAGAAAGCCCCAAAAGAAAAATTGGTAGCGGTCGTTTTGTGAATGATAATTCTGGGAAGAAAAATCATCACTATAGCGCTTCGAGTGGAAGAGACCATACCGGTGCATGGACAAATAGGTCCACACAATTAAAGGTCCATATGTAACGCTGTTAAGAACGTGGACTGATGAAAAGGCAGAGGAAAATATTACATCCTCATACCAATATGTGAATGAGCTGACCACTCGTTTAAAAACTGGCTGGAAACTTGCCAATGAAAATTTGAAACAAGCCAGGAAGAAACATGCTGCCTATTATAACAGGAAAGCTAAAGACAGAGATTTGGCTGTGGGAGAGAAGGTACTGCTTCTTCTACCCGGTAGTCAGAATAAGTTACAAATTGGATGGCAAGGTCCATATACAGTTCTAGAGAAGGTGTCTAGAACCAATTATAAGATAGATAAGAAGGGGAAAGAAAAAATCTATCATGTGAATCTCCTGAAGAAATATTTGGAAAGAGAACATCAGGAAGAGACACACTTGTTGACCTTGTCCATCGCCATGGAGATGAAAAAGGAACCACTTTCATCATTTGAATATCCATTACACCCCTGTGAGACAGCGGCACAGGTGAAAATCAGTACACATTTAACGAAAACTCAGAAAGAGAGAGTGCAACAGGTTCTAGATAATCATGCAGAGGTGTTAACAGACCGACCTGGGCATACAAACTTATTGGAATATGATATGAAACTGATAGACCCCACACCTGTCTGTATGAAACCATATTCGATTCCTTTTGCTAAGGAGAAAGCTTTGAAGGAAGAGATAGACTATTTGTTGAAGGAAGGAATTATTTCACACAGTGAATCTTCGTATAGTTCCGGTGTTGTACTCTTAAGGAAGCCCTCTGGAGAATATAGACTCTGTATAGATTACAGGAGACTGAATGCTATTACAGAAGGACAGGTGGATCCATTGCCGGATACAAATCAGTTGTTTGCCAGGCTAAATAAAGCTAAATATTTCTCAAAAGTGGATCTGAGTAAAGGATACTATCAGATTCCAGTAAAGCCTGCGGTTAGACCATACCTAGCTTTTAGTACCTCAGAAGGACACTATGAGTTTAATAGATTGCCATTTGGATTGAAGAATGCGCCTAGTGTCTTCTCTAGAATGATGAGAAAATTATTGGACCCTCTGAATAACCCATGTATCACAAATTTCATGGATGATATCCTTATAGCAACAGAAACATTTGAGGAACACATTGACTCTCTGAACATGCTGTTTAATCGACTTAGGGAAGCGAATTTAACAGCCCGACCAACCAAATGTTGCGTTGGATGTAAAGAATTGGAATTCTTGGGACACACAGTTTATCAGGGAAACATGACCCCTGACCCAAAGAATTTAGAGAAACTAAAGAAAGCCCCGAGACCACAAACCAAGAAAGACGTGAGATCCTTTGTCTCATTATGTGGTTTCTACCAAAAGTATATCAAAAACTTTAATTCCATATGTGCACCGTTAACTGATTTGACACGTAAAGGACATCCAGATCGAATTACATGGACACCACAATGTGAAATGGCTTACCAAGAATTGAAGGAAAAGCTCACAAGTAAACCTATTTTGAAATTACCTGACTTAAGTCAAGAATTCATAGTAAGGACGGATGCCAGTAATATTGGGTTAGGTGCAACTCTGCTACAGAAATCAGATGCATTGGATGGGGAATTAAGCCCAGTGGCATATGCTAGCAGAAAGTTGAATAAAGCTGAAACCAATTACTCAACTAGCGAAAAAGAATGTCTTGCAGTAATATGGGCGATAAAGAAATTCAATATTTATCTGTATGGGAAGGCATTTAAGTTGCAAACGGATCACAAACCTTTGTCGTTTCTAGCACAGGCTAGACATGAGAATTCTAGATTACTCCGTTGGTCTTTATTGATGCAGCCATTTGAGTTTAGCATAGAGTATATAAGTGGAAAAACAAATCTGGGAGCGGATTTTTTAAGCCGCCATCCGTGTGATGAGAATCACCCTAAACCCCAGGAATAATAAATTTCTCTATGTGTATATAGAATTATAGACTGACATATAACGTCTGTTTTAAGTGGGGAGGATTTGTCGTGAGAAATTCTAATCCACATATATAAATTATCAGGTAAATGTAAAGCCTAACACATAAATTCAATAAAAGGAAAGAAGAATGGTAAAGAACAGTGCTGTCACAATGACTGTACTCGAAATCCCCCTTGTTTTCTCCTTCGTCTGCAAATTGTAACGTTTCACGTTGATAGTAAAAGCCTACTGCTTCAATACCCGCTTTCTACGATAAAACGTGTGCTGCCTTTCTAAGAAAAACCTTGAGATACGCAAGATGACCTAGATTTAAAATTCCATTCATGTCATTTTATACACTATGTTACCAAAACCGAAAGACAGATGGACTAAGAATAGAAAGAAAGGGAGAGGCTGGAAGCAGGAACGCATGCAACACTAAACACGCGTCTCGCGATACAATTACTACCATCACGCGTGTAAGGCCACAAGCACTAGCCTTTTTCAAATCGACAGTGATAAAAAACACTACACACACGAGAGTTAGTTTTTAAAAACTCACAAAACGCTTATTAGGAAACATGACATTATACTGGTTTACGTTTGAAAACATTACAGTACCCAGACACCACATCGTATTCGAAGTGAACAGGAGGTAGTAGAAAATGCATATTTTGAACGCAGCCACTTAGCCCCATTAAATATATATATATATATATATATATATATGGGTTCCTTAGGACTTGCTGACAAAGAATATGTTAAACGTTACGCAAATAGTCTAGGAATTACCAAATTATAGCCAAAAGAAATAGTGAGGGATGTCAGACAACACCCAAATCAGAATCGCTCAGTGGCAGATTTTCACCCCACCATTGTACGGGAAATGGGTCTCCATGTTAAATCCGATTTGATTGGAGCGCAAGAAATGTAAGGCTAAACACGATTAGTCGGGCTATAAATACTATCTTGTGTTGTCAGGGGAAACGGGAGTAGGAGTACTTTTTTTCAAACGATTGGGTAAACATGGCACGATTGGTTAGACCCGAGAATATAGTCAATCAGAGGCGTCAGGTCACCACCACATGTTCAAATAAACTTACTACAGAACCAGTGCGTTGAGCACCAGTGCATATTTTTCTAAATAAAAGCCTGGGACATCGGCAGATCGAAGTTGTGCTATATTCATTGCCATTCAACGTAACTGTGTATTATTCCATGAATTGTGGTAAGCTTGACATATTCAATATCTTTTTAATGAAAATTGAATGTAAATTGATAATTTCTGTCTGTATATATGTGTGGTTCAGTAGCGAACAACCTGAACAGAAGGTGTCGGAGGAAAGTAAAACTGCATGGAATTGCCAAACAGTACACTGACACCTATATTATTGACTAGAAAGAAATAATGCTGGAATTGCAGAGGCGTAGTAACCATTAGGGAGGAATATACTGGTGTAGATTATTTCAGATGAAGCTGACAGTTGGCCTACCGCTCTGAACTCAGTGTTTGTTATGTATTGTGTTCAGTCTGTAAATAGATTATAAATTAGTTATGAAGTAGGAGGTACAACCTTCTTGTTTCAGGGACTGTGGTCCTAAAGTTATTGAGCAGCACCTGGTCAGAGCTTTGCTGAATCCAGAGGCGGACAGCATACTCCTTGGTCCATATAGCAAACAGTGAGGTGTCTCCAGAACACAGGGGAGCAATCGAGCAGAGGAGTCTTTTCCTGCCGACATCACTAAAGATAAGCCTATGTGGCCAGCGGAGCTCAACATTATGTAACCCCATCTTAAACTGACATTGTATAAAAATAAGAGGGGAAATTAATTGTTTTAATGCCAGGAACTGAGAACATCTCCAATACTAGTTCCAACAGAAACAAACACTTGAAGTCATGATGACAAATAACAACATAGCTTGAAAAAAACAAAACCAGTATTACCTCATATTACTACTACACCACTGACACACATAGAATAATATTAATAAAATATGTCACTACAAGGTTCATATTCATAAATTCTGTACATATAGATTGTAATTAAAATTGATTGTGATTCCTGGTTCACTTTGTAGTTGAATCAGGACATATATATTAATGAAAGTACTGAATACATATTTATATTTGAAAATTTACCAGTGACTCATTTAAGATAGTTTTAGAGAGTGTTACATGTGTGTGAGTGTCACAGTGTTGTCAAGTGTGGTGGAATAAATTACATTGTTTATCTGTCTGTTGTTGTTGTGACTTACACTTCATCATATACATACCCTAGACATTTAACGTAGTCATCACACTATTCCATAATAATTCTGACTGAGGCATAATGTGGTAGCAAGTAAGGTTATCTGTAAAACACTACACCTATTAGATACAGATACCTTCACAGCTGATCTCAGTCAGTACACTAAGTCCCCTATAAATATTTATAACATCCCACTTTACCACAATGACAAGAAACTTAGATCAGGGAAAAAAAGCATTGGAACCCTGAGATAGCTCTATTCACACCACACAACCTTTTCCCACACCTGGATAAATCATGAGTGACTGTGATTGCAGTCAGGAATCTAGCTACTGTAGGTAAAACCACCATGAACTAACAACTTCATAAAAGTCCTAATGATACAAAAATCAATAACTTTGTAGAACCACTGAACTTAAATCAATTACTTACGATGAACTTTCAGTAACTGTGTAGACAAGATTGAACTGTATACAAATGACATTTTGTTTTCATCAGTAAAGGTTCATTGTAATTTTTTTCTGAAATCAAGATTAGTGTTGTTGACTTTTCTTTGATGTTACTGTGATGTCTAATACATGTTTGCTTGTGGTGGATGTGTATAAATAACTTATTATGTTACGTATTTGTTGATTGTGGTTACATATTGAGCACAGGTTACATTGATGTTAAAAAGTTGTAAAGCATTACTGCTGATATCTCTTTTTTTTGTATTGAGATCTACTGCGACTATTATTACCTCTGAAGTTATCAGAGTTATTATTATCTCTGAAGTTATTATGTTCTCTATTATAACTGTTATCCTGGTTTGAACTCCAGTTTCCATAATTATTATCATGTCCACATTGATGTGAACATCTATTAGATTGGTTTTGAGGTCTTCGCGAGGAATAGCCTCTATTATTATATCCTCTTCTGAAATGCCTATAATTATTAGGTTGGAAGTAACGAGGACTGTCAGCTCGTCTCCAATTCTTCAAAGAAGAATCACCATGAAATTGATTGCCATAATTCTGAACATAATTATGGTCACTCTTCTTACCAAAATTTTGTTGAGTACCCTGGAATTTACGAACAAAATTTGGACCATATGGTGCTGCTGAAGCAACTGGCAAACCTTCTTTCACTTTAGAGTTACTAATGGTTATGTGAGGGTGCGCAGTGACATATTGGCAACAGAATTCTTCCATTTCTTTTATGGTTTTTAGGTTTACGCTCATGTAGGAAAGCAAGAAAAGACTCATTGACAGAAGACATAACTTTGTCCCTAAGTATTAAGTCCATAAGTGCTTCAAAAGTATGTTCTGTCTTAGACAGCTCAACCCAACGTGTAAAAGTGAGACGTATTTTTGCTATAAATTTGGAGAATTCCACTCCAGTCTCTGGCAACATATTTTTAAATTGCAGATGATAGCCGTCTTCATTAAATTGGTACTTCTTTAACAAAGCGGCCCTGACAACCTCATAATTGTTCTTGTCAGGATCATCCACCATGCTCAACATACCCAGAGCTTCACCTCTTAGTATCCCTGACAACTGATAAACATATAGTGATTTGTCTATGTTATGTGTTCTACATGAACGTTCAAATCTGTCCAGATAGAACGTTATGTCATCACTGGAAGGACTAAATGCTGGTAGCTTAATCTTAAAAGTGTTATCATTAGCCTTATCAGAAGATGAACCCTTATTTGGATCATTAGCATTACCCATGTTCATCAATTTCAACTTTTCCAACTCTAAAGCTAAGAGTTTTTCTTCATGCTCCATTTTTGCTTTTCTCTCATCAGCCTCTCTTTGTAACTTCCTTTCCTCAGCCTCAGCTTCTCTTTGTAACCTTTTCTCTTCAGCCTCTTTTTCTAGTCTTTTATTTTCAGCATCCAGTTGTAATTTTCTCTCTTCAGCTTCTCTTTTCTGTTTTTCCATTTCCATCTGGAATTTCCTTTCATCTGCCTGCATCTGCAGTCTCAGATTCTCAGCATCTAATTTCTTTTGCTCAGTTTCTGCTTTCTGTCTCTTTTCCTCAGACTTCAGCGCCTTGTTATATAAAGCAGTCGCATATTCCTCCAATTTATCACCAGTCTTTCCAAGGGATTTACCCTGCTCAATAAAGTACTCAAGTGTAGACATGTTGTCTAAAAATATGAGTCCAAAACCTGAAATAATTAACTGTCTTATTTCAAACTTAATAGTAACAAGTCTTAAATCAAGCACTTGTATACTCACAACACATTAACCCAATCTCTGTGGGAAACAAGCCTATTGTAAAGAACTTGTATATCAACTGTATTGCAACATCAACAATCAATTCTCTCTCATAGGTGCACTTCACAGCTATCAGTGCATCACTCTATGACCTTCAGTTAATTATCACCAGTGTATTACACAACTAATTGTGTATCAGCATAATCCATCGATTAATTACTATAAGTGTATTCCACAGCTAATAATGAATGATTACAATAACACTGTAAACAAGAACAATGTAAACAATAACAATGTAAACAATAACAAAGATCAGAAATAATACAAAAACATTCGCAGAAATCAACTAAAATAAACAGCAAAAAGTAAAGAAAATATCACAAAAAATGTGATGATATCTGCGAGAAGATGACAAAAAACACAAGACACCACAGTGTATAAATATAAATGGTGTAAAGAACTAAACAATAGGAAAGAGGAGACCTACAAATACCAACAAATCAAAACAAAACTAAAGAATGCGAAAAAATGACGAAAACAAAACTGCACATGTCGTCACAACTAAATAAATATAGCAACAAAAGTCGCTAGCAAATTTCTCAAAGGAAATTTGCAGAGTCCCTATAGAAAACGCTCTTAATAGACAACCTCTGTTACGTGGTATAATCTAAAAGGAGACACCGCTCAACCGAAAACCCACTAAAATATAAACATATAAATAACATATAAACATATAACATATAACAATATGACAAAAGAATGTGAAGAAACAGAAGGCTCAGTAGAAGTATAAGGGCACAGTTCACAAACAAAACAGGCCACTTAACTTATGGTAATCCAATCCTCAGTACAGCAGAAAAAACAGATGACAATCAGCGTCCTAAGGAATGAAGATCCAACGATGATCGTACATCTGAACTGCTTCAAAACTGCCACGACGATGGTACTTGAGCTTCTGAACGGTAATGAGATACGGTACTTGGCCTTCTCAGTTCAAGAACTCGTAAGATTGTGGAACTTGGCCTTCTCAAAACGACAGCAACAACTTGATTCCTAGACAGCAGCAACTTGATCTTCGAAGGAACGTTACAGTTCTAAATATATGCTGCAACGCCGGGTACTGTCAATTTTCTTGAGTCAGCTTCAGCCAAAAAGTGAAGTTCCAATGAGCTACCGGGCAACGCCGAGTACTTTCAGGATTCTGTATGTAGATGTCTTGGAGAATGCTGTATGTTGATATCTTGTAGAATGTAGCGGGTAAGGGACCCCGTGTATGCTGGCACCAGACCAAACCAGCTTATGGCGACCAAATGTTGAAGGTGGCGTATGATATTCTTTTTGGACTGGCCACCAAATATTGAATGGTGATTTTTATCTCTTCTTGCCAAAATATATAGAGTTGCAATTTTGGCACTTGAAGTGTAGAGTATCACCATCAGACACCAGGGATGATGAAGGCGGAGAAGTATGGTGTCTTTGGGTCTGGTTTGTGTATAGTATATAGATGTGTAGTCAAACAGGTACAGTTCCCAACAGGGACGTCACATCAACTCACGTAGAAAGTCAATGAATATTATAATGGATAGTGACGTTTCCATCATTTATTAGGATGCCACAATGACAAGGTGCGTAGACATTAATATGCAGGTACATTACAGGTACTGTAGAACAGTCATCATTACATCAACATGGTCAGCACAACACTGGACAGCAGACAGCATCATAATAATGGTGAATTATATGAGTATCAGTACATCATAAGCGGCTGTAAATGTAGTCAGGTGGAAACCTCCATCCCTTTCTATAATAGCCGGAATATATATGCGTAGGAGATCAAATCCACTCTCCTTTTTCTGACCCCAGCAAGACAGGCATATCTTCTGAAGTACATAAACAATGTCCTCTAAGTTCCTTTAGTCAACCAAGGTATCAAACCTAGACCGAGCAGCAGAGTTCAACAAGTAATAGTCCTTAGGACATGCACTAACCCGATGCATAACAACGTGGTGATTCGTGAGCTGAGAAACTTCTCATAACGTAGACTCTTTAGTAAACAGGCTACAAAAATGTCAATCTCGAAAGATGGCGATAATGTTAATCAAATGGAACAATTACCTTCTCTTCAGGAAATAAACACATAACTCACACGCCTCCAGGCGCTTCGAATCACAAAGGGGATATCATCTCAGAGGAACAAACAATATATAGGACTTTCCTTTCCCTGAACAATATAATCACAGACGCTGAAAAAGCGTCCTGCTCTCTCGATCAAATCTGCCACACTGCTGGGCGGAAGCCTATTCAAACCACAACCAACATCTGACATGCGCAGACGTGCTTCCCATGAGAACAATTCAGACAACTTCGATGCCTGGGCATATACTCAGAAAAGATACAATTCAACGCTTTATAAGGATAGGAATAAGCAACATTGCAAGTTGCCAAACGTTTCTAAGAAAACGAAGGACCTGTTCACTCCTTAAAAGGACATGACCCAAGATCGGTCAAACATTAATAACCGGCAACCGTTGGGCACAAGAACAGGTAACCACTTAAATTCCAAGAGTTATATACCTTGCATTACCAAAAATTAAAGTACACTGATAACATTGCAAAATTCTTGTGCAATAAAAGTCCTTTGTCCGTGATCCACCTCCATATAATGATTTGTTCGTATGCAAAACCACTAAGTAATATATCAATCTGTACATTAAAACAATTCCATTCATCCTTCCTTATGTTCTTGGTAAGTGTGTCATTTCCTTAAGAAATAATTCTTTATATACATTTCCGAACCTACAGACACACTTTGGCCATTTTTCTGCATTATTTTAAACATTTCACAAGGCTGGCCTTATTCTCCAGAATTACACACCTGCCTGTAAGTCCGCCAGCAACACACCATATTTTCTAACACAGTCTACACACTTCAGAGTGCACAAATGAATTAATTATTTAAACTAAACAGATATAGATATGTTCTTTCTTACCCTCAGGCATACACAGATGAGCTGTTAATGGTATCTATGGTCTGCTCTTCAGATGCAAATGGCAAAGGCACACTTCATTAACACTTTTACCGTGTCTTATGCTCGCTGTGCTTTTCAAATCTTATGGCCTCAATTTAGCAAGGGCAAGGTCTATTTATACAGCACATCTGCCTTATCGGATGACAGTAGTTAAGGGGGTTTTGCGAATCTCAAAATGAGGCAAAATTGGTCTCGCTGTTCAATTATGAAAAACTATTATTTCAATTATCTTTCTTATTTCTGGAGCGATTCTCCTCAACTAAAGCTTTAAATATTCTTTGCATTTTTCTACATCTTCCTATTTAGTAGTCTTTTACATTCTTAAGTGCATTTATTTATATGCTTACTTTAAACAAAAATTTTTGGACTAGTCCCAATATTTGGATGCATTCAATCAGAGATTTCTCTTAAGATATTACTTTACGTGAATATCTTTACACCTACCTCTAAAACAACATTCCTAATGTCGAATTAGTAACCTCTTACAGGTGGTACTTTCTTCCTGATGCTGTAATTAAATAGCATCTTCCACTCGTCTGCACATATTGGGACTTCATTTTTATTTCCAAGGCTGTAGTAAACACGGCCTAATGAAGCATTTTGATTGGTTATTGTATGAAGCAGTTCTAAAATGTATGGCTTGTGGTTCCATCAGAGTAAATCAGAATTCGTGTTGTGAGACAGACGTCACTTTACGACGAATATTGTAAGTGAAAAAGGAAAGGAGAGAATGAAGTAATGGAAAATGATAAAGTATTTATTTTAAAAAAGCATATTTGTTTATGGCTAATGCAGTTGTATTAGGACCCACCATTTGACAGTGATTATTGCTGTGAAGTAATGCTGCTTAGATATTGGTGTAAATATATGTAGTATGTCTTTATAGTCTTAAAATGATACCCATCATCTGCTATATTTCATTGCCTTCAGGTTGAAAGAAATATGGAATCTAATGTCACACGTCTAATTACAGAAATGAAGCAGGAAACAGACTATGAGGTATGTCAAATATTTATGCCCCATGTAATTCCCCTGGGTCTCTGAAGAGACAAAGAAAGAATATGCCTACTACACTCTTGAGCATATCGTACAAAGTGAGTTGTGGGTGGGGGCTGGCTACCTCATTATGTTAAACAAATTGTCACAGACTCCACTGCTGCAAGTGTATGTGAATGCTTGGTGCAGGCTTCTAACAAGTGGTCCAGCTGTAATGGTGGCTGTATGCTCTGTTAGGAGCACAAAAAGAAGATGAATGAAAATATTGACATTTGGAAGCTTTCAAGGGTGCATTCTTCTTCTTTGATCCTTAGCCGCTGACTGTCAAAGAAGTCAGTGGCCATCATGCCTGTGGCATCTTGTAGGGCAACAACAAATTGATTCCACTTTGCTCGGTCGGGGGCCATCGTTTGTGCAGTGCCCCAACTCTGGTTCATTCTTTGCATCTCAGCCTCGCAGTACTCCGCAGGATGTTTTTGGTCAGCCTCTCTTTCGTTTTCCTTCAGGGGTCCATAGCATAGCTGTTCATGAGATGGCATCGGTGTCTCTTCGGAGGACATGGCCAACCAAACTCCAGCGTCTGCCAGCTATGATGGTATGCATGTCCTCTTGCTTGCTCTGAGTAGGCAGATCTTGGCTGGTGATCGTATTCGGCCAAAAGATTCAGAGAATTTTTCTTAGGCAGGTTGTGTGAAAAGAGGACAATTTTGACATTTCCTTCTCTGTTACTCTCCAGCATTCCACACCATAGAGAAGAACTGAAAGCACACAGCTCTTATATAATCTTAATTTTGTGCTTGTGCTGTACTGAGAGGACTTCCAAATGTTGTTTAGACTATAAAGGAGTGCATGGTATAGTGTTAAATTTGTGAGAAAAAAAAAGAATGTTTTTGCAATTTGCTGGTTATGTAAAGAAATGATTTTGAACAATTTTACGTGATCATTTTCATAATTTATTTTGATCTAAACTGGGAATTTGTTCACTGAAGTCTTAGTTAAGCCTAATTATATGTATTTACTTAACTCTTTCAGTCCCAAGCAAAAAAGTGGGTTTGGCCCAAGCAAAAATGGCCACCCCAGTGCGTTTTTATTGTTGTTGTTTGGAAATAATGTTTTTAAATGTTCATATGCATAAATAACTTTGTTGTTGTATATGAAACTGAAGGTAATTGGATGTACTTTACTCTTGTGCTACAAGTATAAAAGCTTTCATTGAAAAATGATTAGTTATTCAAGGTAAAATGGAGGATATGCGCTTAAAAAAATCGCTTTAAAAATCTAAATTAAATATCTCAAAACAGAAACACGTTCACTCTTGAACACGTGCAGTATTTAAAAGAATGTACTTGCAGTAGGAAATGACGTTTTGGGTGGTTTGTGGGTAGTTATAGTTAGAAACAGTCTCAAACAGAGGCACATTATACTAAAGCCTTTTTAAAGTCGATTTGGCCAAGCGCATCTAACCCCTGAGGCACTTTAAAGTCGATTGGGGCTTAAAGAGTTAACAACTAAAGTTTGTGACTTGTAGGAAACTAAGTTTTTTTTAATCAGGCACCACAGAATATTAAAACAAATGTCCCAATTGTAATTGTAAGAGAAAAGCAGGATTTAAGTTACTGGTTTTATAATTTTACTGCTCAAATAATGGAAGTTAGTAGGTTCCCATTAAAACTGGGGGGGGGGGGGAGTTGCATGTCTAAAATATCTTTAAAACTTTATGACTTGACAGCTGGCATGGTTTAGGTGCTTTACAACTTCCCCTCCCTACTGCCATTCAAGTTAGACTCTTTTCAGTCAAAAGTTTACAGAGATTCTTACCACACAGAAATCAATGAAAGGAAGGGGAAAAGAAATCTTCTTGAACAGTTATGAACTGAATCAGCTTCTACAGAAGAATTATGATAAAAAAGGGTTTCAGTGGAATTTATATCATCATAACCCTCCACTCCCAAAGGAGCATAGGCGTTCAACAGACACATGCCAATTCCTCCTGTCACGTGCCATCATCTCAAGTTCTTTCCACATTTTCCTCATCATTTTCACCTCTGTTTCAAGTTCTCTTCTCCATGTGCTTCTTGGTCTTGCCCTGGGGGTTACAGAACAAGGGCTGCCTTGCAATGCTATCAACAAGTTTCCTCAGTGTGTGTCCTATCCATCACCATCATCTTCTTCTTATCTCTTGTTCCACTGGTATTTGTCTAGTTCTTGTCCTCAGTTCCACGTTGGTAACCTTGTCATACCATTTTAATCCCTCAATTCTATGCAAGCACCCATTTATGAAAGTCTGTAGCTTTTTGGTTGTTGTCTTTGTTGTTCTCCATGTCTCAGAGAAATACATTAGGACTGACTTCATGTTTGAGCTGAAGATTCTTATGTTCGTGTTGGATCCGATTTCTCTTGATATCCACATATTTCCCAATATTTCAGTGGAATTACCTCATCTGTTATGGAGCATCTAGAGCTACAAGTAATACCTGACCATCTTTGAGGGAGAAGAAATTCCCACAAAACATTGTTATTGTTATAAAGAATTGACATCATTGCACTCTGGGCAAACCCATAGGTGCTCAGTCTCCATCAGTATATGTTGAATGTGAATGCTGACTGTTCCTGTAGCTCACTGGTTGTAAACACAACAGATGCATCTTTTCATATGTCCATCTCTACTAGCTTTACGTTTGATGCCAAATTCCAACAGTCTTAACCTTGATGATTCATCTATTGCAGTATCATTCTCTAACAGGCAATCATTAATTGCTCTCAGTATATCTCCCTTATCCATATCTAATGTCCCCACTATGGGTGCTCTTGATGCTAGTCTGTCAGCTCTTTCATTACCACATACACTAGCATGACCAGGACAGTATATCCCCACCAACTCTTGTAGGCTGGAAGCTTCTATGAATGTTTTCCATTCATGACGCAACCAACCACTTTGAACCCTGAAGCATAGACTGAGAGTCGGACACAATGATAGCCTTTATTAATGAAGTTTCTGTTATTCACCTTAAGGCTGCAGTAAAAGCCTTGACCTTCATTCTCGTGCTGGAAGGTGTTATCTTGTAAGCCCCGCTATGTTCAGACCAATGGATGGGTTTGAAAAAAAAAAAAATCGAAAAAAGGTGATTCGTCTTACGAGGACAAAAGGCAAAGAAAGTAGTCTACGTTACGGCCACAATGCCTTCGTCAGGAAAAAAAAGAAAGTGAAGGCTAGATAGGAGACATAAGAACTTAAATGAATTCTTCTTCTTCTTCTTCTTCGATCCTTAACCACCGACCGTCAAAGCAGTCAGTGGACATCACGCCTAGTGGCGTCTTGTAGGGCAACAACAAATTGATTCCACTTTGCTCGGTCGGTGGCCATCCTTCGTACAGTGCCCCAACTCTGGTTCATTCTTTGCATCTCAGCCTCCACAGTCCTCCGCCAAGTTGTTTTTGGTCGGCCTCTCTTTCGCTTTCCTTCAGGGGTCCAAAGCATAGCTGTTCTTGTGATGGCATCGGGGTCTCTTCTGAGGACATGACCAACCCAGCTCCAGCGTCTGCCAGCTATGATGGTGTGCATGTCATCTTGCTTGCTACGAGTAAGCAGATCCCGGTTGGTGATGGTATTCGGCCAAAAGATTCGGTGAATTTTTCTTAGGCATGTTGTGTGAAAAGAGGACAATTTCGACATTACCCTCTCTGCGACTCTCCAGCATTCCGCACCACAGAGAAGCACAGAAAGCACGCAACTCTGGTATAATCTTAATTTTGTGCTTGTGCTGTATTGGGAGGACCTCCAGATGTTACCTAGGCCAAAGAAGGCCGTTCCTGCCCTATCCACTCCGACGCCGATGTCCCTGCCTGCCCCACCGTCTGGTGTTACTATGCTTCCTAGGTATGCGAAGGTATCTGTCTGCACCAGCCGCCGATTCCCCACCGACATGGGCCCAGGGCTGCTCACACCGAGCGCCATGACCCCAGACTTCTCTAAACTGATGTCCAAGCCCACCCGCTGGCTAAATTTATTAAGTCTATCCGTTTTTTCCTGGATGTGTTCATGTGAATGTGCCAGCAGTGCAATGTCATCTGCATATTCCAGATCTTCCAATGTAGAAAATGTAGTCCATCTTATTCCTCTTGGACTGCCCTCTGTTAAATGAATATAAAAATAAATATTAAAAAAATAAATAAATAAATAAAACCTAGGTACTTCCCTGAAGGCGAAGCATCGAAATCCTATCACGTTTAGTTGAAAAAAAAAAAAAAGCTTTTTTTTTTTTTTTCAACCAAGCGTGATAGGATTTCGATGCTTCGCCTTCAGGGAAGTACCTAGGTTTTATTTATTTATTTATTTTTTTAATATTTATTTTTATATTTATTTAAGTTCTTATGTCTCCTATCTAGCCTTCACTTTCTTTCTTTTTCTGACGAAGGTCTTGTAGCCGTATCGTAGACTACTTTCTTTGTCTTTTGTCCTCGTAAGACGAATCATCTTTTTTCGATTTTTTTTTTTCAAACCCATCCATTACTCCATGTCTTACTGCAGTTCCCCTCAACTTCCTATGTTCAGACCAGTACCCTAGCAGAGAAGCCCCAACAGGATTTCTCACCCCAGATTACAAACCCATTGGTATAGACAATGGCATCAAGAAATAAACAAAGAAAGATATCTGATCAAGTTAACCTATGTGAAATTTACAGGAGTTCACAAATTACATAGGAATAATGTTTACATCAAATACCAGCAGAAGGAAGGAAGGTTATCTGGTCAAGCTGCTTAAGATTTACAAGAGCACACAAATTACATAGGAACAATATTACTATCAGTGCCATGAAAAATATTAAACAGGATCATCTTTGAGAGATTAAAAGAGTCCATAGATAGACAGCTGAGAGATAAACAAACAGGTTTTAAGCAAAACAGATCCTGTACAGACCAGACTGCCACATTGAGAATAATAGTGGAACAAAGTCTGAAATGAAACTTGCCTCTTTACATAGGTTTTTGTGGACTATGAAGATGTACTTGACAGTTTGGACAGACAATCACTTCAGAAATTGGTGAGACATTATAGAGTCCCCCTGATGATCATTAACTTAATAAAAAATACATGAAGACACAATGTGCAGAGCTCTTCATGGAGAAAGTTTTACAAAACTATTTGGGATAAGAGATGAAGTGTGACAGGGATGCTTCCTGTCACCATTTCTCTTCCTATTGGCTATAGATTGAATTATGAAAACATTGACCTCAACCAACAACTTTAGTCAACAGAAATGGTATCCAGTGACTAAACAACTTGATAATGTAGATTTATCAGATGGCCTGGCTCTCCAGTCTCATAGCCATAATCAGATGCAAGACAATGAAAGTGCTTGGTGTGAGTTTACAGCAAGTAGGTTTGAATATACACAGGGAGAAAAGAAAGATAATGATAATAAATGCAACAAATGATAACAGTATTGCACTTGAAGAAATGCCCCTTCAAGATCATACATAAACCTTGGCAGCAATGTAGACCAAATGGAATGGACTGACAGTGATATCAAAATAAGATTACAAAAAGCTAGAGGAGCTTTCATTTCATTGGGATATATGTGGAGAGCAAAAAAATCTTCAGTTCAATGTCAAGTCAGTACGGCATGACTCTGAAACCTGGAGAAAACAAAGACAACAACCAAAAAAGCTAGACTTTCATAAATGGGTGCTTGCATAGAATAGAATGATTGAAGTGGTATGACCAGATCACCTTGTAGAACGAATGACAAGAACCAAACAACTACCAGTGGTACAAGAGATGACAAGAACCAAACAACTACCAGTGGTACAAGAGATGACAAGAACCAAACAACTACCAGTGGTACAAGAGATGACAAGAACCAAACAACTACCAGTGGTACAAGAGATGACAAGAACCAAACAACTACCAGTGGTACAAGAGATGACAAGAACCAAACAAGTACCAGTGGTACAAGAGATGAGAAGAGTACACTGGAGATGGACACAGCACACATTGAGAAAACCTGTTGATAGCAATACCAGGCCAGTCCTTGTTCCATAGTCCCCAGGGAGAGAGAGGTAGAGGGAGACCAATGAGCACATGGAGAAGAGAACTGAAGACAGACATGAGGAAGACATAGTAGGATGTGAGCTGAAGGCACAAGAAAGGAAGACTTAGCATAAGTTTGTTGAAGGTCTATGCTTCTTGGACAGCTGAAGTATGATGATGATGAATGTTACTATCAGTGTCAGGGAAAATCTTTAACTGGATCATGATGAATATTACTATCAGTGTCAGGGAAAATCTTTAACTGGATCATGATGAATATTACTATCAGTGTCAGGGAAAATCTTTAACTGGATCATGATGAATGTTACTATCAGTGTCAGGGAAAATCTTTAACTGGATCATGATGAATGTTACTATCAGTGTCAGGGAAAATCTTTAACTGGATCATGATGAATGTTACTATCAGTGTCAGGGAAAATCTTTAACTGGATCATGATGAATGTTACTATCAGTGTCAGGGAAAATCTTTAACTGGATCATGATGAATGTTACTATCAGTGTCAGAGAAAATCTTTAACTGGATCATGATGAATGTTACTATCAGTGTCAGGGAAAATCTTTAACTGGATCATGATGAATGTTACTATCAGTGTCATGGAAAATCTTTAACTGGATCATGATGAATGTTACTATCAGTGTCAGGGAAAATCTTTAACTGGATCATGATGAATGTTACTATCAGTGTCATGGAAAATCTTTAACTGGATCATGATGAATGTTACTATCAGTGTCAGGGAAAATCTTTAACTGGATCATGATGAATGTTACTATCAGTGTCAGGGAAAATCTTTAACTGGATCATGCTTGAGAGATTAAGAGTCCATAGGGTTAGTCTAGAATTATCATTCCTCTTTTGTTTTTCTTTCTGTTATTTTTATTTCCTTCATCACCTAAAGATCTGCCGAGTCATCACATGTGATCTACTTATAAATTGTGTTTGTCCAGTTGCAAACTTCTGAATTAGATTAAAAGGAAGAATTTCTAAATTATTAATGACTTAATTCTTTTCTGTCATCATTGCTGAAGTACAGGTGCATAAACAAACCACCACTGTTAGCATTGCTCCTGTCTAAGAGTTAAAATCTTGTCTAACTGTGATTTACTCATATCTCTGGGCAGTGAGAGTGAGTCAAGAGTGTTCTGTCATTTTTATTCTCATTTTCTTTTTTTAATTTGAGAAGTTATTTTAAGGTTAGGGTTTGTTAACTGCTAGAGTGAAAGGTATTAAACAGATGTGGACCCAAGGGAGAGATAGGAACTGTTTGTCACAGAAATATTGGAAATGAGTGTGGGGAAAAGGGCAGAAATGGAAAGTGACAAATTGTTTATTGAAAAATTAAAAATCAAATCTCTATAACAAGGGTCCTTGACCTTTGTGGCACCATAAGTACGTTTTATATTAACTAACAGGGTGAAGAGCAACAACCAATTGTTGTGACTCATTACTTACTTTGTCATCCCTCTTCTGTCATGAGGTGTAGAGGTTTGGAGGAGGGCGCGCCATGCTATCCTATCGGCTGTCTTCCTTCTGGCCTGGCTCTAATCCAGTCCTCAGTCATTCCAAGATTGTTTAATCTTGTCCTCCCTGTGGACTTGGTCATCCCTGGCTTTTAGTTTCCCATACTTGTCATAGTAGCCAATCTTCTTCCTTTCTGCAGTTGAGACTGTTCTACTTGAGTCTGCAGTGGCAGGGTTTTGAAGCCTTGCCATATCCTCTGGATGCAGACCATATCTCTTCTTGTCACTTTACCATCTCCCTCAGATACCTCATTTCTAACAATGGAATCTGGCTTTTTTGTGGGTTGTAGTGATTGCCCATGACTTGCATCCATATGTCAAGACTGGAATATAGGTGGGGCGTTATACAGCCAATTTCTTTCTAGCTTGCTAACTTTTGCTGAAAAATCCTTGGTTTATGGCCTGAAAAAATCTCCCAGCTGCTGCTCTTCAGTTAGCTAACTCTTCTGTGATGCCTTCTTTCCAGTCTATAACAGCTTTGAGGTACTTGAACTGGTTGACCTGCTCCAGGATCTGTTCTCCTAGCTTAATCTGAAACCTTCTTTCCTCTTGTGATGTCACTATGGTTTTTGTTTTGGAGCTGCTGATGACCGACCATCCATCTCATCTCCAGCTCTTCCTTCCAGACTTGCAGGTTGGGTTGAAGATGTGCCTTTGATTTAGCAATCAGGGTAACATTGTTGGTTAATGCTAGCTCTGAAATACAGACCCTTCTCATCTTCCAGTACCCTGCTGACTTGTTGGTCCTTTCCTTACATGATTTGATGACATGGTCCATGAGGAGTTTGAAAAGGTGAGATGACACGATATCACCCTTTCTTACACCAGTGGTGGTCCTGAACTCTTCTGACTTATGGTTTACCAGCCTCACTCATTAAAAAAAGGTTTTATTTTTACAAAACTAAAATGTAGAGTATATAAAAGGCTGAGTAACACATTTAACAAAACAGGTTGGTAACCCAGTGGTGAGGACAGTGATTAAGTGGGATAGAGTATCTCCACTAATGTCACGGGGTTCTTTACTAAACTTTAATGTTGAGAAGGTGGTGTGAATCTTCCTGTGTTGTGTTAGTGAGTGATCTGTAGTGCTTCTTGGTGTTTGGTGATGGCTTCTCTTGACTTGATGGTGTGTTAGAAGGTGTTCTGTGAAACTAGACAATTCCCATGATATTACAAACTGCACAACACATCTGGGGCACCACACTTAGATAAAATATTCTCAGATGCCTGGCATAGACAACTTTTACAATTTATTCACATAATACATGATACTTCATCATACGACACATTCCAAAACAGTTTACAAGATATAAGTCAATGTAAGCCAATATAAACATTTGGTACTTCAGAAATTCTACTGGTGATTTCTAGGAAAATATGTAATGAATTTTGTGTGGATAGTATATTTAAGACTGTCATCTACTTGTAAATAACGGCTTGGCTACCTGAGCCTCTGTTCATGGGTGAATACACTCTAACGTTAATAGGTCTTTCACCAAAAATGTCCCATACAATAAGAACTCGAGGTTTCTATGAAGATAATGTACTTCATTTATATTTAACTGTTCTCTTAAGAATAAACATTTTGCAATCAGCCATCACTGGTTGAATTACACAGCTCCTACCTCGAGCTTACATGTATTTATGAAACTCCAATAGAATTCTCATGTTGAGATATACATAATCAATAATTATTCCACATACATGAATAGAATGGCATGGGCCACACACACACACACCTCCAGAAGGCAGAATGCCTCTTGCTTGCTCAAAAGCAAAAAAATCACACTGACTGTGCTATTGTTCTACCAACATTGTCAAAAATATACGCTATTGTTGTGGACAGTTTAACCCATGGATTCATGAGCCGCAATGACGTGACTATTTATGACACTACTATGAGCCCTTCTCATCTGTGTTAAAACATCAACAGTCATCAATAACAATGGTATGTGAACATGTATTCATAGTTGAGAGGATGTTTTGAGGTGCAAAAACTTTGTTATCAAAATAAACAAAATATCCAAGCTTCTTCACACCCCAAAATAGTTCTCAACACCGAGAATGTGAAATGCTGAAGGGGGGGGGGGCATATTTTGGTTTTAGAATATGCCAAAAATATCACCAGAAGTAGCCCAAAGTTGCCCAAAATATCACCCTAAGTAGCCGAAAAATCGCCCCACTTAAATTATGGAGTACAATTTATTGATCAAAAAAATATTTTTTTTTAAACTTCAAACATAAACTTTGTTAAATACCTACACATGTACATTCAATGCTCTAATCACCATCATCAGTTTGGTGTCGGACATCTGTTGATGGACCAGAACAGGATTTTCAGCTCATGAATATGCAGTAAGAAAGATGACCTTACAGTAGATTTTGCCTAGTGTCATCTGTCTCATTAACAATGGTTTCTGTCTAAGCAGTTTTTCTTTAATTCCATAAACTGCCAAAATTTCTCCATTTTTTCCTCTGTGCAAAGTTTTCTGATCTGACATTAGTATTTGGTCATCACTGTCCATGTAAAACTTCAGCAGCTTGTCTGCGTTTCCTTGTGTCATATGCTATGGTAGTTCCTACTGCATATTCTTCAGCAAGACAAAGCTTAGGGACACCATGATAAAGCTTCTGCAATAACTCTACCTTCTGCAATATTGATAATGACAAATGCTTTCTTTTCTTATTCCTACTGTTACCCACAGGAGTATCTGCAGCTCTTTTTGACATTTTTACAATTAAATTAAACTCACAAAGTTTAAGTCATGAAATTAGCTCACAAATATCCACACTCAAAATGACAAAATAAGCTCAGAAATACTCACACATTGCTAAAAGTGGTGCCAAGACTCAGCTAAATAGTTGTGTTTGAAAGTGTATATCACATTATAGCACATGCATCAGCTTATACTGCACTTATGCTTCAAGAGGATGAAATGTGATAAACTGAACATTGCATGTGTTCGGTTCCCTGCATACCAGTTAAAAATAATATTTTTTTTTTTTTTTGAAAATTAAATAGCCCAAATGTCAGCCAGAAACTTTTCAGTTTTTGGTTTATCTTTGTTTGCAGATGTTCAGATTATGGGCTACACACCTGTATATGAAATAATCAGGGTTTAAAAAAAAAATGGATCTTCAAATTATTTGAGTCAAAAGTGTATTTAGTATGATCTTTGGCACAGTATGTCTGTTACTGTAGAATTCGTTACTGCTGTTCTCAGTTGAGCTATGTTCCAAAAATATAGTACACAAAGCACCCAAATAAAAAATCTATCTCATAACTTTAAACGGGCTTACTAGCGTGTCTATAAAAAAATCAGACCCGTACATAATAATCTCTAACACTTAACTCCCACTCAGAAACATGACTTAACAATGTCACTGACCAATTATTTATAATTATACAATCATCCATATCAGCACCAGTGATCCACTGTGGTCTTTTTAAAAATGGACTTGTTTGGTCAAAATTATTCAAAAAATTCATTATCATATAAATAAGATTTGAAAACAACATTGCTTTCAGGCTGGAAGAAATGTGGAAGCTAATGTCACAAGTCTGTTTGCAGAAATAAAGCAGGAAACAGATGTTAAGGTATGTACTCTCTTTGTAACATTGTTTGGAAGCTTTAATAATATTGTGGCTTTTAAGGATGTATGGTATACTGTTAATGCTCAAACATTTATATTGCAACATGCCCAAAAGTCAGCCAAAAAACTTTTAAGTTTTTGGTCTATCTTGGTTTGCGGATGTTTGGATTATGGGCTACACACCTGTAATAGAATAAATCTGGGTTAAAAAAACAAAACAATAATTGATCTTGTAATTATTTGAGTCAAAAGTGTATTTAGTATGATGTTTGGCACAGTATTTCACTGACCAACTATTTATAATTATACAATCATCCATATCAGCACCAGTGATCCACTGTGATCTTTTTAAAAATGGACTTGTTTGGTCAAAATTATTCAAAAAATTCATTATCATATAAATGAGATTTGAAAACAACATTGCTTTCAGGCTGGAAGAAATGTGGAAGCTAATGTCACAAGTCTGTTTGCAGAAATAAAGCAGGAAACAGATGTTAAGGTATCTATACTATTTGTAACATTGTTTGGAAGCTTTAACCCATTAACTACCGAATTAAAAAACACACTGTGGCCGAATTAACTTTTGTTCCCATTTTCATTCTGTAGGTGTATGAAGAATTTAATCTGTAGTTTTCTTAATTTTAAACATATTTTTATGAATTATATGTCATTTTAATGATAAATGAATGTACTGTTGCCTAAAGCTGATAAAAGGAAAGTTTACTTAGTATGGTAGATCTTAATAGTAATGTAAAATGATTGACAGACAAAAATCAATTCAAATTTGTTTCCAAATTATCAACTTATGTTCAAATTTCTTGTTTCTATGGTAGGTAATACCTTTCTTAAGGTGATTATTATGTAGTATATCCAATAACAAGAAAAACAAGCCCAAGAACACACACACTGACTAATATTTACACTATTAGTAACTTACATTATCACACCTATGCCACTTCCCAAAAAATGTCTGAAATTTTTTCCTCATTTTCTCCCTGTAAGTGTTTGGAGAACTTAAGCTGCAGATTTATTAATTTTAAACAGATTTTTATTACTGATATGTCAATTTGATGATAAATGAATGTACTGTTGCCTAAAGCTGATAAAAGGAAAGTTTACTTAGTATGGTAGATCTTAATAGTAATGTAAAATGATTGACAGACAAAAATCAATTCAAATTTGTTTCCAAATTATCAACTTATGTTCAAATTTCTTGTTTCTGTGGTAGGTAATACCTTTCTTAAGGTGATTATTATGTAGTATATCCAATAACAAGAAAAACAAGCCCAAGAACACACACACTGACTAATATTTACACTATTGGTAACTTACATTATCACACCTATGCCACTTCCCAAAAAATGTCTGAAATTTTTTCCTCATTTTCTCCCTGTAAGTGTTTGGAGAACATAAGCTGCAGATTTATTAATTTTAAACAGATTTTTATTACTGATATGTCAATTTGATGATAAATGAATGTACTGTTGCCTAAAGCTGATAAAAGGAAAGTTTACTTAGTATGGTAGATATTATTAGTAATGTAAAATGATTGACAGACAAAAATCAATTCAAATTTGTTTCCAAATTATCAACTTATGTTCAAATTTCTTGTTTCTATGGTAGGTAATACCTTTCTTAAGGTGATTATTATGTAGTATATCCAATAACAAGAAAAACAAGCCCAAGAACACACACAGACTAATATTTACACTATTGGTAACTAACATTATCACACCTATGCCACTTCCCAAAAAATGTCTGAAATTTTTTCCCCATTTTCTCCCTGTAAGTGTTTGGAGAACTTAAGCTGCAGATTTGTTAATTTTTAACATATTTTTATTACTGATATGTCAATTTGATGATAAATGAATGTACTGTTGCCTAAAAGCTGATAAAAGGAAAGTTTACTTAATATGGTAGATATTATTAGTAATGTAAAATGATTGACAGACAAAATTCAATTCAAATTTGTTTCCAAATTATCAACTTATGTTCAAATTTCTTGTTTCTATGGTAGGTAATACCTTTCTTAAGGTGATTATTATGTAGTATATCAAATAACAAGAAAAACAAGCCCAAGAACACACACACTGACTAATATTTACACTATTGGTAACTTACATTATCACACCTGTGCCACTTCCCAAAAAATGTCTGAAATTTTTTCCTCATTTTCTCCCTGTAACTGTTTGGAGAACTTAAGCTGCAGATTTATTAATTTTAAACAGATTTTTATTACTGATATGTCAATTTGATGATAAATGAATGTACTGTTGCCTAAAGCTGATAAAAGGAAAGTTTACTTAGTATGGTAGATATTAATAGTAATGTAAAATGATTGACAGACAAAAATCAATTCAAATTTGTTTCCAAATTATCAACTTATGTTCAAATTTCTTGTTTCTATGGTAGGTGATAAGGGTGGATTTGTGCTGAAGTGGTAACTTGCCACCCTTATCGACACCTGGTATTAAAGTGTAAGATGTAGGTGTCTTCTCTGATTTAGGATGTTGCTGTGTATGTGGTAGTGGAACAGTTCACAGGGTTATCACACAGGCAACATGACGTGTAGAGTCATAGAAAGGGTAACTTCGTTGTATAAGTTTCTTCCATTTATTGCACGCCACAAAACAGTCATGATACTTATGACATCAACATAGTTAACGAGTTCAGCAAGATGATATGGCACATTGAAAACAATTTCTGTAGTCAGCAATGATAGCTGTTGTATATATGCGTCATAAGACATCACAGTTCAATAGATTCAGAAATCATAGAGTGCTAGTTCGTGAAGCTGTATAAATAATAATAATTTCTATAACTTCTGCAACAGTGTCAGCTACAGATCTTCAATGTTCATAAACAATAATAAATGCTCCCATTCTGATGCTAGCAGATCAGTTGTATACAATAAGTCCGTTCACTGTCTGCACGTGAATAGCATACATGGGCTACAGGTCAGCTCGACCTTTATAATGTTCCTAAGTCTAACCATCTGACTTGGACGTGATCTCTGATATAACGAATCCTGGAACACAGACAATAGTCTTGTTGGTCTAGAGCGACCCATATATATTTAACTAGTTCAGGTATAAAGATACCGGTGACTTAATCCTAGTCAAAGTACCTCTCCATTTTGAATCACACAGGCGAGCAAATAGGCGACAAAATGACGAACCTCTAGATGATAGCATAAAGTTCGATACAAGAGGAATTACCTTATTTCGGAAAATCAACCATGAACATATGCCTCCAGGCAGGCTGCATAATACTGGGAAATAGTCTAGTTAGCTAACTAACTCACAAGACACTGTATTTCCCTCAGAGAATCACAAGACGCAGTTGCGTCTGCTCGCTTCTTAAACCATTTCTAAACTGCCCAACTGGGCGGAACACACAGAACGAACTCCCAGCTTTTGACATGCGCAGAACGACAATCTCTGAGTTGCCGTTCACAATAAGACGATTCGAAGAACATTCGAGATAAAAGTCTTACACAGTCGCGCCTTTTATGGTCATGAAAAGAAGCGTTAAGAAAGGTTTCAGACATCTACCATAGTTGACTGGTACTACCAAATAAGGAGATGTGGTCACGCTTCGTTCAAGAAATTATAGACCGAACGTGTCTCTATACAAGAGAAGGCAACTCCTAAAAAATTGTAGTTTCGATAACTCGGATTATGTCCCTTTGACCATAGAAAACATAATACACACTTCAGTCAAAAAAATGATCATACATATGAAAAATGTTTATACAAACGAAAAATAATAATGATCCGTGCGTAACATTACCGCACCCTCCCTGGAAAAAAAAAATGAAACATTTTTTTTTTTAAATCCTGGAGCCGGAAAAAATCTAGGCTCCTAACGCACGTATGATGCGTGGATATATACCTAACAAATTAGCTCAACGCATGGAGCGACACTGAGATCATATCTCAGATCCTTAGAGAAAAAATTTATCTAAGTATACGCTGATATATTCCAGGAAGGTGCCACCAACACACGCCACAATGATGGCAACAACATAATGACAATCAAATTATTCTCATACCAATATATGAAATTAAATATATTATGTGTTATCATACAATGTGTTGCAAATAGCGGTGTAATTTACTAATATACCGCACTATATTATTACATTATATAAAGTAACAGTAATTAATAAGTAATACATGTGTTGATCTTCGTTGACATAAAACATTCAATAGAAGAAGATGTGGACATCATCCGCTCCCAATGTAGGACAGGACTTGATATCCTCAAAGTTCCACAATGGACATAAACTCGCAGACTTCAATGATGTGCTGCGAAAATATCAATAACACAAATCTTAAAGACAACTGGTAAATTTCTTAATACAATCCTGAAAATAATTTATTTAAATGTGGCCGAGTGATCTTTTGGCCCGTATATCACTAACTAAGCCTTCTTAGATAATTACATGGTACAATGTTATAAATTTCCCTCAAAAAAAAAAGTGAGACAAAATCTACTAACATGTCATTATAACATTGGACTGTATATCAGGAAATATATATATATGACAGAAGAATCATGTGGAATCGTGTGGACATCTGGACAGAATGTCTGCCATTACATTATCCGAACCACGGATAGCTCGAACCGAGAAATGAAATGGTTGAAGAGCTATGGCATAACGAGTGGACCTCGAGCTCTTCAAGTTTTTGCTCTGAATAGCAGTAAGCGCTTTCTGGTCGGTTTCCACAATGAAATGTGCGCCTAGAAGAAATCTTTGTAACTTCAGAATAGACCATACCATAGCCAATAACTCACGGTCTAAAACCGAGTAATTCTTTTCTGCAGCGTTTAATTTCCTAGAGATATACATCACCGGATGCAAAGTATCAGAATACTCCTGCATTAGTGCTGCCCCAATCCCTGTTGACGAGGCGTCACTTCGAAGAACAAAAGTCTTCTCAATAGTAGGTAACTTAAGAATAGGTGGAGATGAAAATAGGGCTTTAACCTGGTCCAATGAGGATTGACATTCTTTAGACCAGCGGATCAGATTAGGCGACCCTTTCTTCAATAAAGTAGAAAGCGGTGCCATAATGGAGGACAGATTCGGAATGAATCGTCCGTAGAATTGAATCAAACCTAATAGACTCCTTACTTGTTTCTTCGTCTTAGGGACCGAAATGTTAAGTATTTTTGAAACATTGTGGTCCTCTGTCTTTAAAAGACCATGACCAACCCGATGACCTAGGAAAGAAATCTCGCTAAATCCTATAAAGGCTTTAGAGGGTTTTGCAGTCAAGTTATACTCGCGAAGAGTAGACAGTAATTCGTATAAACCCAAATAATGATCTTCCCAAGAATCACTGAATAGACAGATATCATCTAGGTATGCTATGACATCTGTACGATATGCGAGAATTCGCCGCATCATGCGTACGAATGTAGCAGGGGCGTTCATAAGACCAAAAGGCATGAAATTCCATTGGAATAAACCCCTAGGTGTAGAAAAAGCTGTAAAAGGTTTGGCACGTTCAGTTAGCGGGACTTGCCAATAACCTTTAGACAAATCTAGTTTGGTAAAGAATCTAGAATTAGAAAGTTTATTGAGTAGCTCTTCTAATGAAGGCATAGGTTCAGCATCGAACTTCGTAACTTGGTTCAATTTGCGATAATCTACGCAAATGCGAATGTTATTATCCTTCTTTCGAACAATAACCATAGACGAAGAGTATGCTGAAGTGGATGGTTCAATGATTTCCAAACGTATCATTTCATCCAACTCTTTTTCGACTTGAGACTGGAAATGGATAGGTATTGGATATGGTCTGACTCTGATAGGATTATGATCAGTTAGCACAATGTCATGTTCTATGACATGTGTGTGTCCCGGGATGTCTGTAAGAACATCCTGAAATGTTTGCAACATCGAAGAAACTTGTCGATGTTCCTCAGCGGAAAGATTTGGAGAAACGGTCACGTTTTTCCAAGATTCCGTAGAATAAAGTGGGACCATAGAAAGAGGAAGATTGACATCAGAAAAAGTAGTTTCCTCATCCTGTATAACTGACAGAGATGAGTACTGACCATGAGTTGCTTGTGAATTGTCCGTAGCCTGGAAAATAGGCTGCAAATAGTCAGGTCTTTCATAAAATTCTGTGAGCATATTTATGTGGAAAGTTTTATGCTTTCCATCAATATCGACAACATAGTCGACATCAGAAATTTTGGAGACTATTGCATATGGACTTTTCCATGCAATTAGAAGTCTGTTCTCCCTTGAAGGAAGTAGAACGAGAGCTTTGTCACCTGGACAAAGTTGTCGTAGACATCTATTCTTATTTGCAAACTGCCTTGCCTTTTCTTTAGCAAATTCTGAAGACGAAGTTGCTAGTTTGCATGCCTCGATGATCTTTTGCCTAAGAGCAATGACGTACTCATAAGAAGATTGAGTCTCATCGCTAATATTATCGGCAGTGATTAGATCGTGAAGTAAAGACATAGGGCCGCGCGGTTGCGCGCCAAAGACAAGTTCAAAAGGGGAAAACCCCGTATGTTCATTGGGGACCTCTCTATACGCAAAGAGAGCCAGCTCTGGCCACCAAAAATGATATGGTGCGCCAAAATATCCGATGATAGAACCAGCTCTGGCCACCAAAAATGATAAGGGTGGATTTGCGCTGAAGTGGTAACTTGCCACCCTTATCGACACCTGGTATTAAAGTGTAAGATGTAGGTGTCTTCTCTGATTTAGGATGTTGCTGTGTATGTGGTAGTGGAACAGTTCACAGGGTTATCACACAGGCAACATGACGTGTAGAGTCATAGAAAGGGTAACTTCGTTGTATAAGTTTCTTCCATTTATTGCACGCCACAAAACAGTCATGATACTTATGACATCAACATAGTTAACGAGTTCAGCAAGATGATATGGCACATTGAAAACAATTTCTGTAGTCAGCAATGATAGCTGTTGTATATATGCGTCATAAGACATCACAGTTCAATAGATTCAGAAATCATAGAGTGCTAGTTCGTGAAGCTGTATAAATAATAATAATTTCTATAACTTCTGCAACAGTGTCAGCTACAGATCTTCAATGTTCATAAACAATAATAAATGCTCCCATTCTGATGCTAGCAGATCAGTTGTATACAATAAATCCGTTCACTGTCTGCACGTGAATAGCATACATGGGCTACAGGTCAGCTCGACCTTTATAATGTTCCTAAGTCTAACCATCTGACTTGGACGTGATCTCTGATATAACGAATCCTGGCACACAGACAATAGTCTTGTTGGTCTAGAGCGACCCATATATATTTAACTAGTTCAGGTATAAAGATACCGGTGACTTAATCCTAGTCAAAGTACCTCTCCATTTTGAATCACACAGGCGAGCAAATAGGCGACAAAATGACGAACCTCTAGATGATAGCATAAAGTTCGATACAAGAGGAATTACCTTATTTCGGAAAATCAACCATGAACATATGCCTCCAGGCAGGCGTGAATAATACTGGGAAATAGTCTAGTTAGCTAACTAACTCACAACGACAATGTATTTCCCTCAGAGAATCACAAGACGCAGTTGCGTCTGCTCGCTTCTTAAACCATTTCTAAACTGCCCAACTGGGCGGAACACACAGAACGAACTCCCAGCTTTTGACATGCGCAGAACGACAATCTCTGAGTTGCCGTTCACAATAAGACGATTCGAAGAACATTCGAGATAAAAGTCTTACACAGTCGCGCCTTTTATGGTCATGAAAAGAAGCGTTAAGAAAGGTTTCAGACATCTACCATAGTTGACTGGTACTACCAAATAAGGAGATGTGGTCACGCTTCGTTCAAGAAATTATAGACCGAACGTGTCTCTATACAAGAGAAGGCAACTCCTAAAAAATTGTAGTTTCGATAACTCGGATTATGTCCCTTTGACCATAGAAAACATAATACACACTTCAGTCAAAAAAATGATCATACATATGAAAAATGTTTATACAAACGAAAAATAATAATGATCCGTGCGTAACAGTAGGTAATACCTTTCTTAAGGTGATTATTATGTAGTATATCCAATAACAAGAAAAACAAGCCCAAGAACACACACACAGACTAATATTTACACTATTGGTAACTTACATTATCACACCTATGCCACTTCCCAAAAAATGTCTGAAATTTTTTCCTCATTTTCTCCCTGTAAGTGTTTGGAGAACTTAAGCTGCAGATTTATTAATTTTAAACAGATTTTTATTACTGATATGTCAATTTGATGATAAATGAATGTACTGTTGCCTAAAGCTGATAAAAGGAAAGTTTACTTAGTATGGTAGATATTATTAGTAATGTAAAATGATTGACAGACAAAAATCAATTCAAATTTGTTTCCAAATTATCAACTTATGTTCAAATTTCTTGTTTCTATGGTAGGTAATACCTTTCTTAAGGTGATTATTATGTAGTATATCAAACAACAAGAAAAACAAGCCCAAGAACACACACACTGACTAATATTTACACTATTGGTAACTTACATTATCACACCTGTGCCACTTCCCAAAAAATGTCTGAAATTTTTTCCTCATTTTCTCCCTGTAACTGTTTGGAGAACTTAAGCTGCAGATTTATTAATTTTAAACAGATTTTTATTACTGATATGTCAATTTGATGATAAATGAATGTACTGTTGCCTAAAGCTGATAAAAGGAAAGTTTACTTAGTATGGTAGATATTAATAGTAATGTAAAAATGATTGACAGACAAAAATCAATTCAAATTTGTTTCCAAATTATCAACTTATGTTCAAATTTCTTGTTTCTATGGTAGGTAATACCTTTCTTAAGGTGATTATTATGTAGTATATCCAATAACAAGAAAAACAAGCCCAAGAACACACACACAGACTAATATTTACACTATTGGTAACTTACATTATCACACCTATGCCACTTCCCAAAAAATGTCTGAAATTTTTTCCTCATTTTCTCCCTGTAAGTGTTTGGAGAACTTAAGCTGCAGATTTATTAATTTTAAACAGATTTTTATTACTGATATGTCAATTTGATGATAAATGAATGTACTGTTGCCTAAAGCTGATAAAAGGAAAGTTTACTTAGTATGGTAGATCTTAATAGTAATGTAAATTGATTGACAGACAAAAATCGATTCAAATTTGTTTCCAAATTATCAACTTATGTTCAAATTTCTTGTTTCTGTGGTAGGTAATACCTTTCTTAAGGTGATTATTATGTAGTATATCCAATAACAAGAAAAACAAGCCCAAGAACACACACACAGACTAATATTTACATTATTGGTAACTTACATTATCACACCTATGCCACTTCCCAAAAAAATGTCTGAAATTTTGTCCTCATTTTCTCCCTGTAAGTGTTTGGAGAACTTAAGCTGCAGATTTATTAATTTTAAACAGATTTTTATTACTGATATGTCAATTTGATGATAAATGAATGTACTGTTGCCTAAAGCTGATAAAAGGAAAGTTTACTTAGTATGGTAGATATTATTAGTAATGTAAAATGATTGACAGACAAAAATCAATTCAAATTTGTTTCCAAATTATCAACTTATGTTCAAATTTTTTGTTTCTATGGTAGGTAATACCTTTCTTAAGGTGATTATTATGTAGTATATCAAATAACAAGAAAAACAAGCCCAAGAACACACACACTGACTAATATTTACACTATTGGTAACTTACATTATCACACCTGTGCCACTTCCCAAAAAATGTCTGAAATTTTTTCCTCATTTTCTCCCTGTAACTGTTTGGAGAACTTAAGCTGCAGATTTATTAATTTTAAACAGATTTTTATTACTGATATGTCAATTTGATGATAAATGAATGTACTGTAAATGAATGTACTGTTGCCTAAAGCTGATAAAAGGAAAGTTTACTTAGTATGGTAGATATTAATAGTAATGTAAAATGATTGACAGACAAAAATCAATTCAAATTTGTTTCCAAATTATCAACTTATGTTCAAATTTCTTGTTTCTATGGTAGGTAATACCTTTCTTAAGGTGATTATTATGTAGTATATCCAATAACAAGAAAAACAAGCCCAAGAACACACACACAGACTAATATTTACACTATTGGTAACTTACATTATCACACCTATGCCACTTCCCAAAAAATGTCTGAAATTTTTTCCTCATTTTCTCCCTGTAAGTGTTTGGAGAACTTAAGCTGCAGATTTATTAATTTTAAACAGATTTTTATTACTGATATGTCAATTTGATGATAAATGAATGTACTGTTGCCTAAAGCTGATAAAAGGAAAGTTTACTTAGTATGGTAGATATTATTAGTAATGTAAAATGATTGACAGACAAAAATCAATTCAAATTTGTTTCCAAATTATCAACTTATGTTCAAATTTCTTGTTTCTATGGTAGGTAATACCTTTCTTAAGGTGATTATTATGTAGTATATCAAATAACAAGAAAAACAAGCCCAAGAACACACACACTGACTAATATTTACACTATTGGTAACTTACATTATCACACCTGTGCCACTTCCCAAAAAATGTCTGAAATTTTTTCCTCATTTTCTCCCTGTAACTGTTTGGAGAACTTAAGCTGCAGATTTATTAATTTTAAACAGATTTTTATTACTGATATGTCAATTTGATGATAAATGAATGTACTGTTGCCTAAAGCTGATAAAAGGAAAGTTTACTTAGTATGGTAGATATTAATAGTAATGTAAAATGATTGACAGACAAAAATCAATTCAAATTTGTTTCCAAATTATCAACTTATGTTCAAATTTCTTGTTTCTATGGTAGGTAATACCTTTCTTAAGGTGATTATTATGTAGTATATCCAATAACAAGAAAAACAAGCCCAAGAACACACACACAGACTAATATTTACACTATTGGTAACTTACATTATCACACCTATGCCACTTCCCAAAAAATGTCTGAAATTTTTTCCTCATTTTCTCCCTGTAAGTGTTTGGAGAACTTAAGCTGCAGATTTATTAATTTTAAACAGATTTTTATTACTGATATGTCAATTTGATGATAAATGAATGTACTGTTGCCTAAAGCTGATAAAAGGAAAGTTTACTTAGTATGGTAGATATTATTAGTAATGTAAAATGATTGACAGACAAAAATCAATTCAAATTTGTTTCCAAATTATCAACTTATGTTCAAATTTCTTGTTTCTATGGTAGGTAATACCTTTCTTAAGGTGATTATTATGTAGTATATCAAATAACAAAAAAAACAAGCCCAAGAACACACACACTGACTAATATTTACACTATTGGTAACTTACATTATCACACCTGTGCCACTTCCCAAAAAATGTCTGAAATTTTTTCCTCATTTTCTCCCTGTAACTGTTTGGAGAACTTAAGCTGCAGATTTATTAATTTTAAACAGATTTTTTATTACTGATTTGTCAATTGATGATAAATGAATGTACTATTGCCTAAAGCTGATAAAAGGAAAGTTTACTTAGTATGGTAGATATTAATAGTAATGTAAAATGATTGACAGACAAAAATCAATTCAAATTTGTTTCCAAATTATCAACTTATGTTCAAATTTCTTGTTTCTATGGTAGGTAATACCTTTCTTAAGGTGATTATTATGTAGTATATCCAATAACAAGAAAAACAAGCCCAAGAACACACACACAGACTAATATTTACACTATTGGTAACTTACATTATCACACCTATGCCACTTCCCAAAAAATGTCTGAAATTTTTTCCTCATTTTCTCCCTGTAAGTGTTTGGAGAACATAAGCTGCAGATTTATTAATTTTAAACAGATTTTTATTACTGATATGTCAATTTGATGATAAATGAATGTACTGTTGCCTAAAGCTGATAAAAGGAAAGTTTACTTAGTATGGTAGATCTTAATAGTAATGTAAATGATTGACAGACAAAAATCAATTCAAATTTGTTTCCAAATTATCAACTTATGTTCAAATTTCTTGTTTCTATGGTAGGTAATACCTTTCTTAAGGTGATTATTATGTAGTATATCCAATAACAAAAAAAAAACAAGCCCAAGAACACACACACTGACTAATATTTACACTATTGGTAACTTACATTATCACATCTATGCCACTTCCTAAAAAATGTCTGAAATTTTGTCCTCATTTTCTCCCTGTAAGTGTTTGGAGAACTTAAGCTGCAGATTTATTAATTTTTAAACAGATTTTTATTACTGATATGTCAATTTGATGATAAATGAATGTACTGTTGCCTAAAGCTGATAAAAGGAAAGTTTACTTAGTATGGTAGATATTATTAGTAATGTAAAATGATTGACAGACAAAAATCAATTCAAATTTGTTTCCAAATTATCAACTTATGTTCAAATTTCTTGTTTCTATGGTAGGTAATACCTTTCTTAAGGTGATTATTATGTAGTATATCCAATAACAAGAAAAAACAAGCCCAAGAACACACACACTGACTAATATTTACACTATTGGTAACTTACATTATCACACCTGTGCCACTTCCCAAAAATGTCTGAAATTTTTTCCTCATTTTCTCCCTGTAACTGTTTGGAGAACTTAAGCTGCAGATTTATTAATTTTAAACAGATTTTTATTACTGATATGTCAATTTGATGATAAATGAATTTACTGTTGCCTAAAGTTGATAAAAGGAAAGTTTACTAAGTATGGTAGATATTAATAATAATGTAAAATGATTGACAGACAAAAATCAATTCAAATTTGTTTCCAAATTATCAACTTATGTTCAAATTTCTTGTTTCTATGGTAGGTAATACCTTTCTTAAGGTGATTATTATGTAGTATATCCAATAACAAGAAAAAACAAGCCCAAGAACACACACACAGACTAATATTTACACTATTGGTAACTTACATTATCACACCTATGCCACTTCCCAAAAAATGTCTGAAATTTTTTCCTCATTTTCTCCCTGTAAGTGTTTGGAGAACTTAAGCTGCAGATTTATTAATTTTAAACAGATTTTTATTACTGATATGTCAATTTGATGATAAATGAATGTACTGTTGCCTAAAGCTGATAAAAGGAAAGTTTACTTAGTATGGTAGATATTAATAGTAATGTAAAATGATTGACAGACAAAAATCAATTCAAATTTGTTTCCAAATTATCAACTTATGTTCAAATTTCTTGTTTCTATGGTAGGTAATACCTTTCTTAAGGTGATTATTATGTAGTATATCCAATAACAAGAAAAACAAGCCCAAGAACACACACACAGACTAATATTTACACTATTGGTAACTTACATTATCACACCTATGCCACTTCCCAAAAAATGTCTGAAATTTTTTCCTCATTTTCTCCCTGTAAGTGTTTGGAGAACTTAAGCTGCAGATTTATTAATTTTAAACAGATTTTTATTACTGATATGTCAATTTGATGATAAATGAATGTACTGTTGCCTAAAGCTGATAAAAGGAAAGTTTACTTAGTATGGTAGATATTATTAGTAATGTAAAATGATTGACAGACAAAAATCAATTCAAATTTGTTTCCAAATTATCAACTTATGTTCAAATTTCTTGTTTCTATGGTAGGTAATACCTTTCTTAAGGTGATTATTATGTAGTATATCCAATAACAAGAAAAACAAGCCCAAGAACACACACACTGACTAATATTTACACTATTAGTAACTTACATTATCACACCTATGCCACTTCCCAAAAAATGTCTGAAATTTTTTCCTCATTTTCTCCCTGTAAGTGTTTGGAGAACTTAAGCTGCAGATTTATTAATTTTAAACAGATTTTTATTACTGATATGTCAATTTGATGATAAATGAATGTACTACTGTTGCCTAAAGCTGATAAAAGGAAAGTTTACTTAGTATGGTAGATCTAATAGTAATGTAAAATGATTGACAGACAAAAATCAATTCAAATTTGTTTCCAAATTATCAACTTATGTTCAAATTTCTTGTTTCTATGGTAGGTAATACCTTTCTTAAGGTGATTATTATGTAGTATATCCAATAACAAGAAAAACAAGCCCAAGAACACACACACTGACTAATATTTACACTATTGGTAACTTACATTATCACACCTATGCCACTTCCCAAAAAATGTCTGAAATTTTTTTCCTCATTTTCTCCCTGTAAGTGTTTGGAGAACTTAAGCTGCAGATTTGTTAATTTTTAACATATTTTTATTACTGATATGTCAATTTGATGATAAATGAATGTACTGTTGCCTAAAAGCTGATAAAAGGAAAGTTTACTTAATATGGTTGATATTATTAGTAATGTAAAATGATTGACAGACAAAATTCAATTCAAATTTGTTTCCAAATTATCAACTTATGTTCAAATTTCTTGTTTCTATGGTAGGTAATCCCTTTCTTAAGGTGATTATTATGTAGTATATCAAATAACAAGAAAAACAAGCCCAAGAATACACACACAGACTAATATTTACACTATTGGTAACTTACATTATCACACCTATGCCACTTCCAAAAAAATGTCTGGAATTTTTCCCCCTGTAGGTGTTGGGAGAAATTAAGATGTAGATTTATTAATTTTAAACAGATTTTTATTACTGATATGTCAATTTGATGATAAATGAATGTACTGTTGCCTAAAGCTGATAAAAGGAAAGTTTACTTAGTATGGTAGATATTATTAGTAATGTAAAATGATTGACAGACAAAAATCAATTCAAATTTGTTTCCAAATTATCAACTTATGTTCAAATTTCTTGTTTCTATGGTAGGTAATACCTTTCTTAAAGTGATTATTATGTAGTATATCAAATAACAAGAAAAACAAGCCCAAGAACACACACACTGACTAATATTTACACTATTGGTAACTTACATTATCACACCTGTGCCACTTCCCAAAAAATGTCTGAAATTTTTTTCCTCATTTTCTCCCTGTAACTGTTTGGAGAACTTAAGCTGCAGATTTATTAATTTTAAACAGATTTTTATTACTGATATGTCAATTTGATGATAAATGAATGTACTGTTGCCTAAAGCTGATAAAAGGAAAGTTTACTTAGTATGGTAGATATTAATAGTAATGTAAAATGATTGACAGACAAAAATCAATTCAAATTTGTTTCCAAATTATCAACATATGTTCAAATTTCTTGTTTCTATGGTAGGTAATACCTTTCTTAAGGTGATTATTATGTAGTATATCCAATAACACGAAAAACAAGCCCAAGAACACACACACAGACTAATTTTTACACTATTGGTAACTTACATTATCACACCTATGCCACTTCCCAAAAAATGTCTGAAATTTTTTTCTTCATTTTCTCCCTGTAAGTGTTTGGAGAACTTAAGAAGCAGATTTATTAATTTTAAACAGATTTTTATTACTGATATGTCAATTTGTTGATAAATGAATGTACTGTTGCCTAAAGCTGATAAAAGGAAAGTTTAGTTAGTGTTGCTGTCATTTTCGACGGAGTCATCTGTCAAGTTATTTGCCTATGTTTTATCATAAGTATAATTGTGTCTTTACCTGCGATGTCAGGTTGATTAGGGGTTGTCTTCCCTTGTTTATTCATTCATTGTGTTTTGACCTTTAGGGTCAAAGGTGGACAGTTCGGGCGTAGGCCTATGGGAAGGTTTTTTAAGCGGGAGAGAGATATACTTCCGGCAAGCCGGGGAGGTCCTGTTTTTCTGAAGGGACCAAGAGTCCATTGTGTTTTCGGGGAGAATCTTCGAAGTAACTGCTATGGCAGTTTTCCCCAGTGAATCTCTGTGTGTTGGAATGACAGCAGAGTTCCTTGTTTAGTTCTGTGGATTCGGGTACAGGTAATACCGACTTTTTCCATTACTATGCTTTCGGTGGCAGAACATGTTAGAAGATTGCCTAGTCTGTGAACAGCAGCTCACCGATCCGCCATTTCAGAACTTATATTTTGTGCTCGAGGTAGCCATCCAAGACTGTTAGTCTTTATATTGTCCAGAAATCCAGTGACGAAGATATATTGTGGGAACCGCAGATTGGCGGGATTTATGTCTACAATAAGTATTACTGCAGGGTTGATGATAACCTATTTAACAGAAGTACACAGCCGACGTCAGAACGAGGCCTGTGCTTTCGGCTATTATACTACAGCCTGATAATGTGCAATTGGCGGGGAATGCCAAGTTGCACCTACGTGTCAAAGTGACTAAGGCATCTGACGCGTTTAGTCAGAGACGCCAAGGGCGACGCTACGAACTGTCATTATTGAAGAACTTTGCTATTGACCATGCACGTCTATTCTGATGTTTACCTTTTTGAATGCCAAATGTATACCTATCGATGTCAGGTCAGCATGACCTTGTTACACTCACTGTTCCTGTTGATATTATGTGTGTTCCCGTCAATAAATGTCTTGAAACATGCCTGCAGTGTCAAAGCATCCTTGATTACTGCATGTGAGAGTATGGGTTGCAGGGTCTACATCTATACGAGCCTAAACACATTCGCGCCTTCATTCGCACCCACACTCAGTTCATCATACGCTCGCACTACACACCTAACAACAAGTATACTGTCTTGGGCCAGTGATCACCTCAACAAGAGAAAGAGACGGTTACATTTCTGGTGGCCAATGTGGGTGGACCAGATCTGTGGGTTTAAAAAGAACAGAGCGAGCATTTGACATTATTGTTGACATTTATGGATCCAGAAATTTACATTCCTGGTTGGCTGTTACATGTATGATGTCTCCAGTTTTGTTGAGAAAGTTACAAGAAGGACAAGTACACATTACACTTCTGATCTGTGGGTCTAAGCTACACACGGGACAGCCGTAACACACAGCGCTAATTCTACACTTGCAAGTTTTGGCTACAACAGGACAGAAATAGGTCATCAACGGTTGACCCAGATAAACAGTACGAGCATTTATATTATAATGCTACATAAACCACAACAAGACAAGTACTGAAGTTAACATCTAGGCATTTGCTACGTGGACCATAACTGCATAGAAGCCGGGTTCCTATTGTGAACAGTACTGCTGGTTGTTACACGTTTCAGTCAACAACAGACTTTTCTATGTCCGAGCATTCAAGCTACATTGTTCGAGGTCAAGTGTTTGTAAACAGTACGTGGAAATGGTAAACATTCAATGTGCAAGTCCTAAGTCGAGAAGGTCATAGTAACTTTTGTTCGTGAATTTGACATTCAGTGCGCGTTTGACATTTTGTTTCTGTGTTCGCAAGGAGCAAGAAATTTATTTTAGTTTCAGCTGTGACTGAACTTGTTCTGCAACACATTGAAATTGATTGCTATATGTTTATGTTACTCCTACTGTTTTTGTGTATTTTTCAGCGGGTTTTCGGTTGGTGGGTCTTACAGTAAATATGCCACTTAATCGAGGCTTACTGTAAGCGTTCTGTAGGTGCAAATTTTCTTAATTTGAAAATTTGCTAGTGACAATTGGTCGCTATTGATGTTAGCTGTGATGTAACTGTACTTAACGTTGTTTTTGTAATATTTTTGTCTGTTTTTCAGTTTTGATTTTCGATTTGTTTTGTTTGTATTCTGTAGGTCTCTCCTTTCTTTTGTGTATTTCTCTACACATTTTTGGTTAAAACAGTGTTGCCATTTGTATTGTTTTGTATCTTTGTCTTTGTATTTTTTTTGTACTACATTACTGTCATGCACAGTCTACATACATATACTTGGTCATGTATTGGTATTATTATTGAGAATGTAGACTCTTCATATAGAGTTTGTTAATAAAATATTTTTATATAAGATATTTATACAAGTTCTTTGATAAAAGACTTGTTATCTACAAAGATTGAGACAAGGTGAAATACATATTCAAGTTCTTTATAAAAAAGACTTGTGCCCATAGTGAGTGGGATATAAGGGAATTTTTTTTCCACAGGTACTCAAGTGATTTTTTGGTTACATTATAAACAAGGGGACCATACAAGGTCTTTGTCTAAGACTAAGAGAGTGAAATAAAGTGAAGTGAGTATACAAGTCTATCATTTCAGACTTGTCTCCCATTAAAGTGGGATAATTTAATATATTTACTTCTGCAAGTTACTGATCTCATTAGACAAGATGTCTACATTAGAGTACTTTATTACACAAGGGAGAGCCCTTGATAAAACTGGTCAACAGTTAGAACAATGGGCTGTTGCTCAGTATGACAAAGCATTAGCTGCTGAAGAGAGAAAAGCTGCGGCGGAACAAAAAAGACTAGACAGAGAAGCTGATATTGCTGCTGAACAAAAGAAATTGCAGATGCAGGTGGAGGAAAGGAGATTTGAAGCTGAACAAAAGAGATTAGACAAAGAAGCTGAACAAAAGAGATTAGACAAAGAAGCTGAACAAAAGAGATTAGACAAAGAAGATGCTGCAGAGGAGAGGAAAGCTGCTGCTGAAATTAGGAAAATGGAACATGAGGAAAGAAAACAGAAGATGGAACTTGATGAAAGACTCGCAACTTTGGAGTTAGAGAAATTGAAATTGGCGAGTACGGGTGCTCAGCAAACAACTTCGAGTACGACAAAGGAGTTTGTTAGTAGGATTAAATTGCCTCATTTCAATCCTTTAAAGGATGACATAGCAGATTATCTAGATAGATTCCAATTTTTGTGCGATACGCATAACATAAAAAAGGAAAAATATGTTGAACAACTGATGCCATTTTTTACAGGTGACACAGTGACTACTCTTATGACAATAGACAAACATGACAGGACTAATTATGATGTTGTCAGGGCAGCATTACTAAAGAAATACCAACTAAAACAAGAAGACTATCGTCTTCGTTTTAGGACAATGTTGCCAGAAAATGGAGTAGATTTCTCTGATTTTGTTACAAATATACGTCGTACATTTACACGATGGGTTGAGTTGTCTCAGATTGAGAAAACATATGAAGGTCTAATGGACTTATTATTGCGAGATAAGGTTTTGTCATCTGTTAATGATTCTTTTCTTGCATTCCTTCATGAACGTAAGCCTAAAAACTTAAAAGAAATGGAGGAATACTGTTGTCAGTATGCCACAGCACATCCCCATGCTACAGTTAGCAATTCTAAAGTGAAAGAAGGGTTGCCAGCTGCTTCGGCAACACCATATGGCCCTAATTTCAAAAAAAATTTCAGGGTGCTCAACAAAACTGGAATAGGGGAAGTAATCAAAATTACACCCAGAAGCGGAGTAATCCAACACATGATGGTTCTTCGTCTATGAATTGGAGACAAGATGGTAGTTCTCGTAATTTTAGTGGTAATAATTTGAGACACTTTCGCAAAGGCTATCCAAATAATAACTATTCAAATTTTCGAGGTAATCATTCTCGACGTCAAGATTATGACGATGGTGAATTTAGAAACCGGGATTCAAACCGGAATGATGATTACAATAGGCAATATGATAACAATTACAGGGGAAATGATAGTCGAAATAATTACAGGGGAAATGATAGTCGAAATAATTACAGGGAAAATGATAATCGAGGCAGACCGAAAGCACAGGCCTCGTTCTGACGTCGGCTGTGTACTTCTGTTAAATAGGTTATCATCAACCCTGCAGTAATACTTATTGTAGACATAAATCCCGCCAATCTGCGGTTCCCACAATATATCTTCGTCACTGGATTTCTGGACAATATAAAGACTAACAGTCTTGGATGGCTACCTCGAGCACAAAATATAAGTTCTGAAATGGCAGATCGGTGAGCTGCTGTTCACAGACTAGGCAATCTTCTAACATGTTCTGCCACCGAAAGCATAGTAATGGAAAAAGTCGGTATTACCTGTACCCGAATCCACAGAACTAAACAAGGAACTCTGCTGTCATTCCAACACACAGAGATTCACTGGGGGAAAACTGCCATAGCAGTTACTTCGAAGATTCTCCCCGAAAACACAATGGACTCTTGGTCCCTTCAGAAAAACAGGACCTTTACGGCTTGCCGGAAGTATATCTCTCTCCCGCTTAAAAAACCTTCCCATAGGCCTATGCCCGAACTGTCCACCTTTGACCCTAAAGGTCAAAACACAATGAATGAATAAACAAGGGAAGACAACCCCTAATCAACCTGACATCGCAGGTAAAGACACAATTATACTTATGATAAAACATAGGCAAATAACTTGACAGATGACTCCGTCGAAAATGACAGCAACACTTAGTATGGTAGATATTATTAGTAATGTAAAATGATTGACAGACAAAAATCAATTCAAATTTGTTTCCAAATTATCAACTTATGATCAAATTTCTTGTTTCTATGGTAGGTAATACCTTTCTTAAGGTGATTATTATGTAGTATATCCAATAACAAGAAAAACAAGCCCAAGAACACACACACTGACTAATATTTACACTATTGGTAACTTACATTATCACACCTATGCCACTTCCCAAAAAATGTCTGAAATTTTTTCCTCATTTTCTCCCTGTAAGTGTTTGGAGAACATAAGCTGCAGATTTATTAATTTTAAACAGATTTTTATTACTGATATGTCAATTTGATGATAAATGAATGTACTGTTGCCTAAAGCTGATAAAAGGAAAGTTTACTTAGTATGGTAGATATTATTAGTAATGTAAAATGATTGACAGACAAAAATCAATTCAAATTTGTTTCCAAATTATCAACTTATGTTCAAATTTCTTGTTTTGAGGGTAGGTAATACCTTTCTTAAGGTGATTATTATGTAGTATATCCAATAACAAGAAAAACAAGCCCAAGAACACACACACTGACTAATATTTACACTATTGGTAACTTACATTATCACACCTATGCCACTTCCCAAAAAATGTCTGAAATTTTTTTCCTCATTTTCTCCCTGTAAGTGTTTGGAGAACTTAAGCTGCAGATTTGTTAATTTTTTAACATTTTTTATTACTGATATGTCAATTTGATGATAAATGAATGTACTGTTGCCTAAAAGCTGATAAAAGGAGAGTTTACTTAATATGGTAGATATTATTAGTAATGTAAAATGATTGACAGACAAAATTCAATTCAAATTTGTTTCCAAATTATCAACTTATGTTCAAATTTCTTGTTTCTATGGTAGGTAATACCTTTCTTAAGGTGATTATTATGTAGTATATCAAATAACAAGAAAAACAAGCCCAAGAACACACACACTGACTAATATTTACACTATTGGTAACTTACATTATCACACCTGTGCCACTTCCCAAAAAATGTCTGAAATTGTTTCCTCATTTTCTCCCTGTAACTGTTTGGAGAACTTAAGCTGCAGATTTATTAATTTTAAACAGATTTTTATTACTGATATGTCAATTTGATGATAAATGAATGTACTGTTGCCTAAAGCTGATAAAAGGAAAGTTTACTTAGTATGGTAGATATTAATAGTAATGTAAAATGATTGACAGACAAAAATCAATTCAAATTTGTTTCCAAATTATCAACTTATGTTCAAATTTCTTGTTTCTGTGGTAGGTAATACCTTTCTTAAGGTGATTATTATGTAGTATATAATAACAAGAAAAACAAGCCCAAGAACACACACACTGACTAATATTACACTATTGGTAACTTACATTATCACACCTATGCCACTTCCCAAAAAATGTCTGAAATTTTTTCTTCATTTTCTCCCTGTAAGTGTTTGGAGAACTTAAGCTGCAGATTTATTAATTTTAAACAGATTTTTATTACTGATATGTCAATTTGATGATAAATGAATGTACTATTGCCTAAAGCTGATAAAAGGAAAGTTTACTTAGTATGGTAGATATTATTAGTAATGTAAAATGATTGACAGACAAAAATCAATTCAAATTTGTTTCCAAATTATCAACTTATGTTCAAATTTCTTGTTTCTGTGGTAGGTAATACCTTTCTTAAGGTGATTATTATGTAGTATATCCAATAACAAGAAAAACAAGCCCAAGAACACAAACACTGACTAATATTTACACTATTGGTAACTTACATTATCACACCTGTGCCACTTCCCAAAAAATGTCTGAAATTTTTTCTTCATTTTCTCCCTGTAACTGTTTGGAGAACTTAAGCTGCAGATTTATTAATTTTAAACAGATTTTTATTACTGATATGTCAATTTGATGATAAATGAATGTACTGTTGCCTAAAGCTGATAAAAGGAAAGTTTACTTAGTATGGTAGATATTAATAGTAATGTAAAATGATTGACAGACAAAAATCAATTCAAATTTGTTTCCAAATTATCAACTTATGTTCAAATTTCTTGTTTCTGTGGTAGGTAATACCTTTCTTAAGGTGATTATTATGTAGTATATCCAATAACAAGAAAAACAAGCCCAAGAACACACACACTGACTAATATTTACACTATTGGTAACTTACATTATCACACCTATGCCACTTCCCAAAAAATGTCTGAAATTTTTTCTTCATTTTCTCCCTGTAAGTGTTTGGAGAACTTAAGCTGCAGATTTATTAATTTTAAACAGATTTTTATTACTGATATGTCAATTTGATGATAAATGAATGTACTGTTGCCTAAAGCTGATAAAAGGAAAGTTTACTTAGTATGGTAGATATTATTAGTAATGTAAAATGATTGACAGACAAAAATCAATTCAAATTTGTTTCCAAATTATCAACTTATGTTCAAATTTCTTGTTTCTATGGTAGGTAATACCTTTCTTAAGGTGATTATTATGTAGTATATCCAATAACAAGAAAAACAAGCCCAAGAACACACACACTGACTAATATTTACACTATTGGTAACTTACATTATCACACCTATGCCACTTCCCAAAAAATGTCTGAAATTTTTTCCTCATTTTCTCCCTGTAAGTGTTTGGAGAACTTAAGCTGCAGATTTATTAATTTTAAACAGATTTTTATTACTGATATGTCAATTTGATGATAAACGAATGTACTGTTGCCTAAAGCTGATAAAAGGAAAGTTTACTTAGTATGGTAGATATTATTAGTAATGTAAAATGATTGACAGACAAAAATCAATTCAAATTTGTTTCCAAATTATCAACTTATGTTCAAATTTCTTGTTTCTATGGTAGGTAATACCTTTCTTAAGGTGATTATTATGTAGTATATCAAATAACAAGAAAAACAAGCCCAAGAACACACACACTGACTAATATTTACACTATTGGTAACTTACATTATCACACCTGTGCCACTTCCCAAAAAATGTCTGAAATTTTTTCCTCATTTTCTCCCTGTAACTGTTTGGAGAACTTAAGCTGCAGATTTATTAATTTTAAACAGATTTTTATTACTGATATGTCAATTTGATGATAAATGAATGTACTGTTGCCTAAAGCTGATAAAAGGAAAGTTTACTTAGTATGGTAGATATTATTAGTAATGTAAAATGATTGACAGACAAAAATCAATTCAAATTTGTTTCCAAATTATCAACTTATGTTCAAATTTCTTGTTTCTATGGTAGGTAATACCTTTCTTAAGGTGATTATTATGTAGTATATCAAATAACAAGAAAAACAAGCCCAAGAACACACACACTGACTAATATTTACACTATTGGTAACTTACATTATCACACCTGTGCCACTTCCCAAAAAATGTCTGAAATTTTTTCCTCATTTTCTCCCTGTAACTGTTTGGAGAACTTAAGCTGCAGATTTATTAATTTTAAACAGATTTTTATTACTGATATGTCAATTTGATGATAAATGAATGTACTGTTGCCTAAAGCTGATAAAAGGAAAGTTTACTTAATATGTTAGATATTATTAGTAATGAAAAATGATTGAAAGAAAGAAAAAGCATGCAACATTTTCTTTAAATTATCAACTTACCTGGAACTTGCTTGTTCCTGAGGCAGCTAATTTCTTTTCTTGATTTTCATGTAGTATATCCAATGACTGGTGATTTTCATGTAGTATATCCAATGACAAGAAAAACAAGCCCAAGAACACACACAATAGCTAATAAATACACTATTAATGACTTACATTATCACACCTACACCACTTCCAAAAAATCTCAGAAATTTTGAATAAATAGCTCCTTTGACAAAGCACAACATCTATAACTTATTTACAGTATGTCAATGTCTTTAGTAAGTTACAGCTGAAGGATCATGCGTATGGTACAGCCTAAAACAGCTCTTTGGATGGAGATGGGGCTTTTCGGGGCAACCGAGGCAATAAAAATTTGTTCGGACTCGTTTCGCAGGTGTTGAGCACACTATACAGTTCCTATCTTTGTCGGTGTAATCCACAATGTGCTTTGCACCCTCAAATCTTTTAACTTTGTTTCCTAACAATTTCCTACCTTTCTTGTTGCTACTGATATCTACTAGATCAGGTGGAGTTATGGAGGCAGCCTTCTCAGTCAACTGATCAATCAGTTTGTCTTTGAAAAATTTCAATGACACTGACTTCTCATCAGCATGACTGAGGGTGTACAATATATGGGCATTTACCTGGGACACCTCTATAATCCAGTAGAAAATTTTCTTCCTCCATTTTCTAGTTTTTCTTTGGAAATTGCCATAGTAAGCTACCATTTGATCATTGTGGTCACATCCATTCATGCAAAAATTGTGCTGGTGATTATTATGTAGTATATCCAATAACAAGAAAAACAAGCCCAAGAACACACACACTGACTAATTTTTGTTTGAAGATGGGGGTTTAGAATTCTTTACTTCAGCATAGTCATTTATTACTTTGACCAAAGAATGTAAAACATCTGGTGTCAGCAATGTAAGCCAGCAATCAAGCACAGAGGAAGTTGCATCAAGATTTGCTTGCAAACCTGGTTCATGAGTTGGATCAAAATAAAAACTATTTGTTGTTTCACCCTCAGTCACTTGCTCCCATTGTTCTCTTATTTTAGTTAGGCCTAGGCTTACAGTATTTCCTGCACTATTGGTAACTCTAACCGAGGTTTTCGCTCTTTTACGACCCACCGATGGCCCAGGACTTCTAATATCTTCGCTATCTTCATTGCTTGAATTGTCACTACTACTGTTATCACTGCCAGAAAATTCACTACCTGAATAAATGTCCACATTGTTTTCACTGTCCTCCTCATCGCTAGAGCTATCAATCAATTGCTGAAATAAGTTTCTAGCCTGTTCAGCAGTTAGACGAGGTGTACGTGCGTTTTTTCTGGCGCTATCATTCATTGCCATAGTAAACAGTTTTGCGATTTGGTAACTAACCTGAAACGTGTGATAAATATGAATATAATATCAATTTTGAGAGGCACAAATTTACCCACGCTTTGGAATGTTGTTTTCCGGTGTTAAATTAAAATCTCGAACCAGATCAGAATGTGTTTCGTCATATATTTCATTCGTTATCTTACTAAACTTAGAAAGCCAATGGGAGCGGTTTGCCGTCCAAATGTGTTTCTTTCGTAAGCCGCTCCCATCGGCTTGCGGTAGTTAATGTGTTAATAATATTGTGGCTTTTCAGGATGTATGTTATATTGTTAATGCTCAGAGAAGAAATATCTATATTGCAATATGCTGCACCCATAAAGAGTTGATTTTGGACAGTTTTAAGTGATCTTTTTCAGAACTTATGGTGATCTATACTAGGTATTTGTTAATCTAAAATTCTTACATAATTATATACAGTTAACTAAAGTTCATGACTTGTAATAAACTCAGTGTTTACAAGGCACCAAAGAATATTAAAACAATTGACTCAAATGTAAATGTTGGTGAAAAGCAGGAATTGAGTTGTAGGTGTTTTTATTTTTATTTTACTGATCACATATTGAAGGTTAGGAGGTTTCACCAAATCCTAGAAAGTTAGTGGGCATTGGGGCAACTGCCTATATAAAACATCTTTAAAACATTGTGACTTGACAAGAGGCAAGATTGAGGTGCTTTACCCTCTCCCCACTGCTATTCGGGTTAGACTTGTCAGTCAAGGGTTAATGGAGATTCTTACCATATACCATAGTAACTTTAAATGTTAGGATGATGTTGCAGGATGGAAAATTGTTTTTTAAAAAAATTGAGGGAAAAAAATAGGATGTAAATGTATTAGGATTATATGAAATGTGATATACTAAAGCAGATCAATTTTATTGTGACAATAAATAAACAAGAAAGAAGGATCAGTTAAATATCATATTAGTTAACTTAAATGGTTGATTGGTTCTAATTTCATACAACTATACACACCACCAGTGGGTAATAAAGAAAATCATGTGCACATTCTATAATGAATGTGATGTGGCTATGCCCAGTGCAGATCTCATGAGACAGCTTTGCGTTTGAAGCCCATGGGAAAGTTAGTAATGAAAAAAGTGGAAGTAGTGACAAGGCAAAGACAAAAGTTAAAGATGTGGAAAACATGTAGTATGCAAGAACACACCAAATGATAACAGGGAAACACAAGGTTTCTAACTATGCAAAGTGTTGTGTAACCCTGACAGCTTATATTTTATGATTCTGTTAAGACAGGCTGACATACAGATTCACACAATATAGATTGAGGGAATAAATCAAGCCAGGACAATCCAAGGTTTAATTTGACATAATAAATCCAACAGAAAATATTTTCAGAGCATTTCAGGCATTACTTCTGATATCATATATCCAGTATCATCTTTCATAACCCAAGTTACTTGTACTGCACATATTTCCATTATTGTGCCCACTTTTATAAACAGCAGTTACATTGTTACAGCCTGAAATTTGACTAATTATCCACTGATAAATGAGAGGCCCAGCCTGCTTTGGGTTTTCACAGTCTTGAATGTTATTAATAAAGTACCTGCTGCAGTATGCCCAATAATAATGGGTAGCATATGGCACAACCCACTTCTGTCAACGAAAAAACTGTTTAGATGTCGGGAACCTTGAGTTGACTGCTGCCTTTATTAGATCATAAATGTGTCTGAAGGCGAACGAGGACTTAATAAAGTACGTACATCTAGTCTCTATCGACTTGGCCAACTTTGAGTCTCCCTCCGACATCACACTTTTCGCTCTGACATCCTTTACAATGCTTTTTACTTCTTTTATAAAGCCTGCGCAACAATAATTTGAAGGAACCTCTGTCACCCGATTTCTTCAATGATCATGCACCGCTTACAACACAAGGCACCTTTTGATAAGTGAAAACCCATTAAAAGACAATGCTTATAATCAAATCAGCTAATAAGCCTTGAAAACTACGCCGATATCAGAGATGCAGAATGCTGCTAGATTACAGACATTGTCCTATAGAAGAGATACAAAAAGCATGATCCAGGTTGAACAGTACAACAGTATGCCAATGAAGCCAATGAAGGCAAGACTTGATGATCTGGCACTGGGATGTCTAAAATGTAGCATCAGGGAAAAAGACTTAAAAGACAGCATCAAGAAGACCTATCCATGAAGACAACACCACTGAAGCCCACCCTGTACCACTGAAACAGGCCAGCAGTACCCTCCAAATTAATACATCAAACAGTGGTCTCACAATTGGATAAGTTCTTCTTTATTGGTCCTGAAAAGGACGCTGGTTGCTTTGTGTCCATTTACAGCAAAGCTGCGATATTTGCGCCTTTCAGCCGACACATCCGACTTCAGTATGGCATTTTTTTTTTATATGTATAATGATCTGCAAAAATTAACTGCAGCATTGGGTATGATCAAAGAAATCTATCCTGAACAATCATAGATATACTGTTCAAAAAAGAAACGCACAGCTACTGAAGGCACACACATAGCCATAATTTTGACATTCAAAAACTTTTTTAATTTAATGAGTTAATTGTTCAAATTGCACACAAGAATACCTTAGTGTTCAACCAATCAATTGACAGTTATTTTGCATCTGGGTCACGAGAGTTTTTTTGGCGTACGGGCTTTCCCGTTAGTATGGTGTTTGGCCTCCTCTTGCATCGATCAGCGACTGGCATCTCCTGGGCATGGATGCGATCAGACATCTGATGTGGGCCTGTGGGATGGCTGCCCACTCTTCCTGGAGTGCCTGAAACAGATCATGACGATTGGCTGGAGCAACGTCTCGGCGACAAACACGTCTATGCAGCTCATCCTACAGGTGCTCAATCAGACTCATGTCTGGAGACAGGGATGGCCAGGGAAGGGTGAGAATGTTGTTGGCAGTCAGGAACTGCATGGTCAACCATGCATAATGGGGTCTGGCGTTGTCCTGTTGAAACACAGACATTTGGGCAGCCAAAAGTGGAAGGACATGGGGTCGAAGAATTTCATTGATGTATTGTTCCGCATTCAAGCCTCCTTCAATGTGCACCAATTGACTCCTTCCATTGTAACAGATCATTCCCCACAGCATTGCACCTCCACCACTGTGCAGCGGAGCTTCATCAATGCAATTTTGGGCAAAACAATCATTTCGCCTATGGTAGACCCTATGCCATCTATCATGACGCTGCAACAAAAAGAAAGATTCGTCACTAAACCAGACACGTCTCCATTGATTGTCAGCTGCCCAGGGACGATGCTGGTTGGCCCAAAGAAGTCGATTTTGGCAATGGCGGCGCATAAGGACAGGTCCTCGGTGAGGTCGTTGTGCCCAAAGTCCAGCGCCATGCAATCTATTCTGGACAGTTTGATCAGAAACATGACGTCCTGCAGGCAATGACTGGGCAGTTGAGGAAGCTGTTGTAAACTTGTCTCTGAGGTGACAAAGCTGAATAAAGCGATCCTCCGCTGCTGTTGTCACTCTGGGTTGTCCACTGCAATGCCGGTCTTCAACTGAGCCACTGGCTTGGAACTGGTGCCAAAGTCGACTGATGGTACTCTGATGCACGTTTAGATGCCTGGCAACCTGACTTTGACTTTCGCCTGCATGCAGTCAGCCAATAGCAATGTTCCTTAAATTTATCGATAGAGACGCCATAAATGTCTTCTTGAAAATGAACTGAATTTTTTGTGTGTAGCGTGATACATTTATAGGGTTTCAGTTGCGTAGTCAGTGAATAGTGTTCACCCCAAATTTTGTTGCTTTCACGTGCGCGCAACACGAGCTGTGGTCAAAAATTGTGTCATAAACACTATTGACCACTGCGTTGTAACGACTACAAAAATGAATGCAATTCAGGTCAACACCTGCATTTGACACTGTAAAGAACATTTGAGGCTGGTTTTTATATACCCTAGCACCAAATTTTACTTGCAAACTCATAAAAACACGCCCTCGGATTGCTGATCGTTTCTAATTTTGAACAGTATACATGCCTACATGTATCAGCAACAAATGTCATTAAGAATGGAGGCCCCGATATCTTCATCTCATGTCCTGACAACTACTATGAGACTAGGCACATTCCCACTGGTAAATTCTGTTCCAACCATACAGCTGAGGTTCAAGCTCTAGAGCAAGCTGCAAATATGATTTATAACACCAACTCTGACTGCCACCAGGTAGTCATCCTCACAGATGCACTGTCTGTACTGCAAGTTCTCAAGGATGGTAAAATCCTGCATCTGAGAAATGAACTAAGCAAGGTAGCTGCCAAAAAAGTGAACCATACTTCAGTGCGTATCATCCCATTGTGGTGTACGTGGAAATGAAAAGGCAGATAAACTTGCCAAAAATGGAGGAGAATGAACAAGAAGATAATGAAATCACATACTTTGAGAAAAATAGAGCTATTCAGGCTATCAGAAGAGAACAGAATCAACCCATTGACGACTACCACACTCTTGACTGGCAGGGACAGATCACCATTTTTCGCCTCAGGACAGGGCATAACAAACTGAATAAACACATGCACAAGCTAAGATTGTCTGCTTCACCACCATGCACATGTGGATTAAATGAACAAACTGCTGAGCATGTTCTACAGGATTGTCCTCTGTATGACCAGTTAAGAAAGATATACTGGCCCAATGACTCAACACTAAATTCAAAGCTGTATGGAGCTAAAGAGGAACTCCAGACAATGGTGAATTCATCATTAGAACTCATCTGACAGTGTAAACATCAAAGATGTGCTTGCAAGAAGAAGACAAAGAAATCAAGGGCCTAAAAAATGTCAAGCTATATTTAGCTATAATTGAATTAGAAAAGGAAATGAGTTCATTTCTGTCTCCATTTCCCTTCTCTGTTTTTTTTTCCTCTACCTCTCTTATGTCCTAAACATATCACCATTTTTGCAGTGTTGTTTTTTTCTGTGTCTCTCTTCCTTGCCAGCTTGTTACATTTCCATTACTTAAGAAATTCAATTTGATTATTTACATCAACTGTGAAGACAAACCTTGGCAATGGCTAAACAAAATTCTGACCTCAGTGATGCTAGACCATGTAAAAGAAGCTTTAAATAAACAAACTAATGGAAGAACAAACACATTTTGAACAGCAAAATCATAAGCAGATCAGGTAGCAAGACTCAGAATCATCAATGTCAGTCACTGTTATACATCAACTTTGTGGACACTGAGAATTTATTTCCAGGTTTTTACAGAAGTCTTTGTTGTGTATACAAACATATGTCAAACACTTCAGTTTGTTGTTAGTCTCAAAATTGAATCTTGTGATAACAGTATTGATTGGTAGTGATTGTAAAAAACCCTTTACATAACCTATGATTTTGTATTGCATGTCATCCAGGAGTGTTATTGGAATGGCTTCTCTAAAGATTCAGACATCAATTCCCAGACAGTTGCAGGCATTAGCAGGAAGAGATTAGGAGAGCATAAAGTAAAACAGTCAGATATATGGAGAAATGAAGGTACACATGTAAATAAGCTTCTTTTTTAAGCAATGGAGCATCTCAGTTGAGGCTGAATGCTGGTGCATATAATGTAGGCTTGTGTGCTGTTTTTATTGTGTTACTTCAAGATGTTTGCCACCCCATGGATCTTCTGGATCTTTCTGTAACACTGTTTTCTTCTATAGCTAATTTATTGGAGGAGGGTTTAAAAGGTAGTCATGGTGAAATCAAGCATTAAGAGATCTTATAGCTTAAACTACCACATACAAAATATTGATACTGACATCTTTGATACACTTGTCTGTAATCTAGCATGACCTGTAGTTAAAGTGGGAATAGTAGCACATTCAATAAGACACATGTTACCAGCCTAGCTGTTGTCTGGAGACATGGTCTGTGGAAAGGGGTAGCTAAGTGCAGAACCTGTTTTACAACTATCAGTAAAAGAATGTTTCATACATTTATTTCCTCATGAATGAAGGATTGTACCTTCTATGCTTCTTAAGAAGCATGGGACAATCACAGCATTTGTGGTGATGAATTCTCAAGTGGGCTGTTTTACATGATGAGATTGCAAGCCCTTAGTCACATCTGAAGCTGTGCCATTTTTGAAGCAGTTGTCCTCATCTTTTGCCTTCTTATAGAACCCCTGAAACTGCATAGATTTTTACCCATAGTGGCAGGTTACAATGGAAGATGGACTGATAGAATAAGTGAACATAGAAATAAGTACAAAACTGCACAAGATGATCTCACTGAAGGCTGGCTCAAGTAAAAACTACAGAAAATGTTAAATATAAGTTTTACAGGAAGAAAAGAACACAATGAGAATCACTGGCATATTTATAGGGATACTGGAAATTAACTGTCTCTTAGCAGGTTGAGAATCCTCTGAGTAGTGTAAGAGCTAATAGGTATCCAGGCCACTGTTTCTTATGGTACTTAATTATTGGAAAGAACCCCGGTTGATGAAATACAAACATGTATTAGACATCACAGTAACATCAAAGAAAAGTCAATAACACTAATCTTGATTTCAGAGAAAAATTACAATGAACCTTTACTGGTGAAAACAAACTGTCATTTGTATACGGTTCAATCTTGTCTACACAGTTACTGAAAGTTCATCGTTAGGACTTTTAAGTAATTGATTTAAGTTCAGTGGTTCTACAAAAGTTTGATTTTTTTATCATTAGGACTTTTATGAAGTTGTTAGTTCATGGTGATTTTACCTACAGTAGCTAGATTCCAGACTGCAATCACAGTCACTCCTGATTTATCCAGGTGTAGGAAAAGGTTGTGTGGTGTGAATAGAACTATCTCAGGGTTCCAAAGCTTTCTTTCCCTGATCTAAGTTTCTTGTCATCGATGAAAATGGAAGCTCTTCGCATAGACTACCCTAAAGAATAACTTGGTTGTACTTTGTTGCTAACAAAACAAGATTTTGGCAAAGGTGAGCCTTTGAAACTACCTGTGCTAGGTCTATGAAATGAGTTCTCTTGTGACCAAAGTTTTTGATTGCAGTGTCTGGGCCTAGTGAGCTCTAGGGTTAAATACCAAAAATCTCATTTTCAGCTGACACATTAATGGGACCACAAACCATTTATCCTAAACAATTTCTCATCTGAAATTAATGAAATCCTGAACACTCTTCCCTTGAAAGAGTGTCAGGGAAATATATTTTCTTTACCATGGTTTAAGAGCATGAAACCTAATTATAATCACTACTACTGCGAAGTAGCCACCCTATCAATTACATCCCATTTATGTTAGCTGCTCAGCAACTACCTGTTCTATTCAAGCCAGGTCAACTACTTTTGCTGTGGCAGAAATATCCACTGGTGTTGTAATAGAAAAGAGGGAAGTTTGAACTACTTTATGTGAATTAATCTTTATTCATTGGGCTAAAAGAATTTTACAGATTTCATGCAAAGTACCATCCATGTGTGGATTTTCATTGTTTTTTTAATAGTTAAACAGCGTCAAATTATCCTTTAATTTGTGATAGAGGTGATTTATTTCTTTATTTTCTGACAACTTAGTCAGGAGTAATTAAACATTCTCGCCTCGTAATAGATCTGTGCAGCATGCCTCATTAAATTAAGGAAGTCAATTTTTGAGCTTGACATAACAAGAACAGAAAGGCTTTGTCATAATTCATGAGAGAAAACATTGTTTAGTCACCAGATGTTTGTATTATAAAGGGTTTTTTATTTATTTTTTTATGTGACAGTAGATTGTGATTGAGATTGTCATACTTGAATAATTAGATAGGATATTGTTTAGTCATCAGATATGAGTATTTT